>VBSM01001927.1:15353835-15390961 GCA_008086735.1 Cheirogaleus medius
ATATATGTAACCTAAACATTTGTACCCCTGTAATATGCTGAAATTAAAAAAAAGAAAAAGAAAACCATGACCCCATATGAAATCAACTATAAGGAAATGAATTAAAGCAGTTCATGGTTTTAGATAGAGCCTTAAGAGATCAAAGTAACGTGAGGTGTTCTCTGCCACTTGATGGTCACTATAATCAAAGGTGGGTGCTATATGTGGTAAAGCTTTTAATTTTATATCTTTAAATAGCTAATAACATCCCACAACGGTGCTCACTCTCCACATTTTCATTCATGACTTGGTTTTATCAAAAGACAGAAATGAGTATTGTGACTTATCCTTCTTTCAAATTCACTTAATTAAAAAATGAGGCAGGGGGAAAAAGTGGCTCCTTGTTCTTTGATCAGAGGGTGGGAATTCTCAATCTAAACTTTTATAAAAAGTATAATCTTAAAATTGGTTAACATAGTGACATTTAGATTTATCATCCTTGACTCTTCACTAGTTTGTACTCTTCTTCCAATTTTTCTCTTTGTTTTCTGAATTCCTGCTTTCAGTTTTTCCACTTTTAGAATATTGGATTCATAAAAATAGAGATTAAACCCACTGTGTCTGTGGACTTGCTTATACTGACTGCTGTATTCATGCTACCCCCAGGCACTGAAGGAGCAGTATTTGGGCACTCTGTGGAGACACCTCACATCAGAGCAGAACCATCCCAAGACCTCAGGTAAGTGTTCCCTCTGACACCTGTGTCTTGGTCCCCATCACTGTAGATCATCCTGGATATATGAAGAACTAAAATAAAACATGTGCTACTTACTTGTATGAAGAATTGACCTTCTCTAGCTCCATGGTAAATAGCTGGGTATTTGATGACAAGGCAATGTGGGTCATTATTCTAACTTTCTCTATATTTTTTCCTAATATACTTACAAAGAATATAAAAATAAATATATCAGACAGAAGGAATGTGGAGAAGAAAAGGAAAAGGAAGTTTACCTTCTGACATTATTTCTGACATAAATAATGAAATATGTGACATACATAGGCACCAAAAGAGAGAAGAAAGAGAGTGGGAGAAAGCTATGAACGATCTCAGGGACTGTCATATAGAGAGAAAGGTGGAAGTGAATAGAAACTCAACAAAAAAGGGCAGAACTTAATTGCCCTATGATCATGAGTTCCTCAGTCTTATATTTCCAATGAAATAAGCTGCATCCTGAAACTGTGATATTTCTAGGAGGCACAGTTATAGATAAAAGCCCTCACCACCAAAGATTGTGAGGTGTCAACATTAAGAATTACTTGCTTTCTTCCCAGGATAATCATGACCATTGTTGATAAAAGTTAAAATATTAAACTCTAGACCCTACTAGAGTAGGGCCTGCTCCATGGATGTTCTCACTTCAACAAATAAGTTAAGATTTGGGGATTATAGATGCTTTACACAATTAATTCCAGATAGGTAAATTGTATTCCAAAATGCATTCGCTGCTATATATATATATATATATATATATATATATATATAAAATAACAGTGATACTAAAAAATAAATCCCATGTTAAGAGTCACTTTTAAAGTTGGATCAAAGTATCTATCTAAAAGATAGAATCTCTGTCTTGGAAAACACAATAAAAGCATTAAGTTAAAAAAATCCTTTTTATTTCATAATGATTGATGTTCAGTCCTTCTCATTTAATGAGTGGATAAATACTTAAATGAAAACAGAAAAATAAAGTAAAAAATTTTAAGGCAATAAAAGCCATACTTATACAACAGTGAATTTTTTAGACCTTTACATAAAATTCTATGATAAAATTTCCTAAAGAACTCAGTTTCTCACTAGTTGAAGTAACAGATTTTAAAGAGCAAGTGAACAATATTAGAAAAAGGTGGCCCTTTTCATGTGACCAAGGCATTGTGCTTGAGTCATTGTACCAAGGGGCTTATTACACTGTGCCAAGGCATTTGGAGGTGACATTTGGTCATTGGTAGCCTCATGGATCCAAGCTGGCATTTGCTAAGAGGTTCTCATTTTTACCTTCATCCAGTCTTCATTCACCACAGGTCACTATTGTCCTTTGAGGCTCAGTTACCCTGAGACATCACTACCCTCCCCAAACCTCTAACACCTAAAGAATAAACATCCTACCACCTGGGACTTGGCTTGTTGAGTAGCAGAGCACAATGAACCATTTGAGACCAATTCTGTTGATTTACCTCCAAATTTCTTCTATCCTGTGAATCAAGAAAACAGTTCTCCAATAGGTAGAAGAAAAACAACAGATTTTCACTGATTTTGGTTTTCTTCTGATGTTTTTGTTTTTGTTCTGAGTCATTTCATTACACCAAATGGTTAGTGTTTTGTATTGTTTTGTTTTGTTCTGTTTAACTCAATATGTCTGTAAGGTTAGGAAACTCGGGGCATCTCTATCAACTTCATCATCCCCCACTGTAGCAAGCAGGGGGCCACTTAGTGATGGGAGAGCAGCAAGGGGTATGGGAAAATGGGACAGGAGAAGAAATCCCATTAATATCTCAAAGTACTATCCTACTACATACTTATCTCTCTTAATTCATATAGCAATCTCATAAATAAAGATTATAATTATCAAATTAGAGGTGATGAAACTGCTGGCCAACATTCCTGAACCCAGATCTAACTAGCTTTCCATCATTACTGCCTCTTTCAATAGGGATCCTCTAGTCAGTGTGAGAAAAGCATCCTGCTTTGTAGCTACTTTGGCAATGAATATGTGAGGTCTAAAATGGATATGAATATAATAAACATTTCCTGCTTACAGAATTAATAAAGATAAAAGTGGAAAAACTCAAACACCCAGAAATACTTAATATGTTTTAATGTTTCTGTACCACTGTCAAACATGGTGTCAACCCTTTGCACATTTACATGCATATATAACTATGAAATATATGAGTGATAACACCAGTGCATTATCCTGGGAAACAAACTAAACCATATTAATTATTGGATAAAATAAGTGTGTTTTTCTCCCATTTATAAGTTCACCAAATTGTGTTTCCTTGAATATTAGATTCATAACCTGTTTTAGAACATTGGTTCATTTAATTACTGATAGCTGTGTGAATGGTTCAATCATATCCAAACTTATATAATTACCAATTAGTATTTAGATCATGAACAGCAAATGGAAATAATAGTGACCACGCATACAGCACTTAAGGTGGTGTATGTCTGACAGCATATTGGGGAAAGCAATTATAAAATACATGTTTTAACATTCAGATTTTGAAATTTAGATATTCTGTGCAACATGTTATTAGTAAGTTTTACTAAATAGTAGGGTTATGAGTGACTTTTTTTCTTTCAATTTTCAAATGTTGTATGAAAAATGTGTGGGTTTTCTTTTATAAAAAAGACAACAAAATACAGACATTTTTTAAAATTAGATATATTCAAAACCTGACCCCTTCAGGGATTGTACGAAGACGCCCAGGTGGCCCATAGAGATGAAAGTTTCAAAGTTGCTTTGGTGAGTGAAACAACAACAACAACAACAACAAAAATTTGAAAGTATTGAAATCACTTCTAAATGCTGGCTCTACTCCTTCAATACCCTTTGAGTTCAACTTCACTACTAAGAATGAGTGGAACTTCAGAGATCTAATCATTTGTTGTGGTTCTTTCTGCAAAACAACTCTGAATATATTACCTAAAAAAATTGCTCTGGATAATGGTGAATGTGAGCCTGAAGGGACCCTTCTGTTAAAGTCCTGCGGTCAAGGGGAACACAGGCAATTGCGTCCCCAGAGCAGAGCGCTTATCCAAAAAGAACAACTTGTGGATACTACTTCTTTTCATGCTAGTACTTTTTACCACTGAATTCTAGTTTCTGTATTCTGTTTTGCTTTTTTCTGTAGTTTTATATTTGAAGATAATTTTTTTATCTCAGCATATTATAGGGGTACAAATGTTTAGGTTACATATATAGATAGCCCTGTCTCCCAGACCCCCAAGTCAGAGCTTCAAGCTTGTCCATCCCCCAGACGGTGCACATCGCATGCATTATGTATGTATATACCCATCCCCTCCTCCCCCCTCCCATCTGCCCAACACCTAATGAATGTTATTTCTATATGTGCACTTAGGTGTTGATCAGTTAAAATCAATTTGATGGTGAATACATGTGGTGCTTATTTTTCCATTCTTGGGATACTTCATTTAGTAGAATGAGTTCCAGCTCTATCTTGGATAATACAAGAGGCGCTATATCACCATTGTTTCTTGTAGCTGAATAGTACTCCATTGTAAATATATATATATATAGCACATTTTATTAATCCACTCATATTTTGATGGACACTTGGGTTGTTTCCACATCTTTGCAATTATGAATTGTGCTGCTATAAACATTCAAGTGCAGATGTCATTTTTAGAGAATGTCTTTTGTTCTTTGGGGTAGATGCCCAGTAATGGAATTGCTGGATCAAATGATAGATCTAGTTGTATCTCTTTGAAGTATCTCCATATTGCTTTCCCTAGAGGTTAAACTAGTTTGCAGTCCCACCAGCAGGGTATGAGTGTTCCTATCTCTCTGCATCCAAGCCAACATTTATTTTTAGGACTTTTTGATAAAGGCCATTCTCACTGGGGATAAGTGGTATTTCATTGTGGTTTTGATTTACATTTCCCTGATGATTAGAGATGTTGAGTATGTTTTGATATGTTTGTTGGCCATTATTCTGTATTCTTTTGAAAAGTTTCTGTTCATGTCTTTTGCCCACTTTTTGATAGGGTTGTTTGATTTTTTTCTTGGTGGTTTTCCTAAGTTCTAAATAGATTCTAGTTATCAGCCCTTTATCAGATGTGTAGCATGTGAATATTTTCTCCCATTCTATAGGTTGTCTGTTTGCTCTTGTGATAGTTTCTTTGGCTGTACAGAAGCTTTTTAATTTGATCAGGTCCCATTTATTTATTTTTGTTGTTGCTGTGATTACCTTTGGGGTCTTCTTCATAAATTCTTTGCCTATGGCAATGTCTAGAAGAGTATTTTAAGGATTCTTCCATGAGACTACTGGAATTGATAAATAAATTCAGCAATGTCTCAGGTTACAAAATCAATGTACAGAAATCCGTAGCATTCCTATACACCAACAACAGTCAAACTGAGAAACAAAAAAAAAGACTCAATACCCTTCACCATAGCAACAAAGAAAATAAAGTACCTAGGAATATATTTGGCTAGGGAGGTAAAAGATCTCTACAGGGAGAACTACGAAACACTGAGGAAGGAAATAACAGATGACGTAAACAGGTGGAAAACCATATCATGCTCATGGGTCAGCAGAATCAACATTGTTAAAAGGTCTATACTACCCAAAGTGATCTACAGATTGAATGCAATCCCTATTCAAATACCAACATCATTTTTCACAGATATAGAAAAAATAATTTTACTCTTCGTGTGGAACCAGAGAAGACCCCATATAGTAAAAGCAATCCTATGCAAAAAGAACAAAATGGGAGGCATCAGTTTACCAGACTTCAAAGTATACTACAAGGCTATAGTAATTTAAACAGCTTTTTACTGGCACAAGAACAGGGACATAAACCAATGGAACAGAACTGAGAACCCAGATATAAAACCATCTTCATATAGCCATCTAATCTTTGACAAAGCAGACAAAAAACATACACTGGGGAAAAGATTCCTTATTCAATAAATGGCACTTGGAAAACTAGATAGCCACATGTAGAAGACTCAAACAGGATCCGCACCTTTCACCTCTCACAAAAATCAACTCACGGTGGATAACAGACTTAAACCTAAGGCATGAAACTTTAAGAATTCTAGAAGAAAACACTGGAAATACTCTTGAAGATAATTTTCAAACTGCCTCCAACTGTCTTTTTTGCAGACACAACTATCTAAAACACTTTTTCCCTTACAATTTATGTCATCAACCTATAATCACATGTGTACCTTCCATTTCATTTTTGTATATTATCTTCCTTTGGATTTTTCTTTCTCAGACTAATGCCACTCATTCTGTGGATGTTTCACTGGGCCGGTAGAAGTCAGTTAATAAAGGAAATGTCTTATTTCTATTTTAATGAACTCCCAGAGCAGTAATGAGTACTTTGAATTTTTTGAAGTTTACAAAATTTTAACTGTTCATGCCTGAAAGTTTGCAATACTAGTGATTTTATTAAGGAATACATACATCCTACATTGTAGTTATTTATTTATTAAAGCTCTATCTTTGCTATTGGTAATATATAAAGGATTTAAAGAAGTAAACTTATCACAACCTACTGTTCAGGAGCATTATGAAGTGAAACACCGTAAGAAACTGTTACTAAATCATTATACAAATGAGATTAAATAATTGATGTGAACAAATGAAGATATTTATGAAGAGTGAAAAAACAGATAAGGTGATCCAAAATTATCCTAAAACTCATTTTGGCTTTGTTTGAAATGGCAAGGCTTTTTATTTATGCCTTCCTGTACATTTGTCTGGTTGGTTCTTTTCAATTGAATACTATCATCTTTTAGTTCACCATAAGTTTTCTCTTTTCTATTAATGAATTTTTTTTCCCCTTAGGCTTGAATCACCAACAAGATCTTTGATAATGGAAGCTCCTCGTGGGGTCCAGGTGAGCGCTGCTGCAGGAGATTTCAAGGCTACCTGCAGGAAGGAGCTCCATTTGCAGTCTACAGAGGGGGAGGTGAGTCCCAGAGGGGTAGAGACTGGCCCTTTACTGCTGATGGTGCATCTTCTCAAATTATATGCATATGGTTCAAGGTGAAACTAAAGAACTACTTTGTGAGAAAGTTTAAATTATAAAAATATTAATACTTCTTGAATAGGAAATTTGGTAAATCTAAGGCTACTCTTTAAAGTTAAATGTCCCTTTATTTTCTACTGAAAGATATTCATTCTCAAGTCAGTTGTAAGTGGGGCATCTAAATCCCTGTAGTTTCAAAATCAGCAGATAAACATAATATCAGGATAATATCAAGACTGAAGAAAGTCTTTGTTGTTTTTTGTTTGTTTGTTTGTTTTCTTTGGGCCTGCAAAAAGTTCTTCCAAAAAAGAGTACTTTGGTTGTTTGTTTATTTGTCTGTTTCCATGGAGAGAGTACATATATTTTTCTAAAAAGAAAGACATAATTTTATTTTATTATTTATTTCCTCGATAAGGATAAGGATGTTAATATTTTTCTTCCATGCCACTTTTCTACCATAAGCATGTCCTTTAAGTCTGACTTATTTGGGTCTATATTTCTAGGTCCCCCCTCAGTATCTAATCTCTTATTTAATCCATACATTGAGCTTTTAATTTTAATGCTTATGCTTTTAATTTCTAGTATTCTCATCTGTTAATTTTCAAATCTGCCTGGATATCTTGGCAGTTGCTCTTTTGTCTGTTTTTAATTCTACTTTAATTGTTTTAAGTGCTTATACATGATTCATATTCTTGTATGTTTTTACTAGAATTCTCAAAGTCCTTGAAGGTCTACATCTGTTGTGTTGTTGTTCTAACCAATTCATTTGTTTAGTATTTTTTCTTCTCATGGTTATTTATTTTTTTCTTAATTATGAACTCACAGAGATCAAATTGAGAACAAAAATAATGAAAGGATAAATTTTCAGAGGGAGATGCTCTGGAGCATTTCACACTTCTTCAGATGTAATGATGAAGGCATAAATTAATAGAATCAAGATAAGGATATTCCATTTTTACCTTTATGCCATTATCTCAGTTGTTTATTCAAGGGAAATTTTAATTATATATTTTGCAGGACCATATTAGAGTCTTGGTGGATATTAAAACATAAATGATCTAGAAATATGCTTTATAATATTTTTAAAATATATCCATATATCCTTTCAGGATTTCTTTCCACAACTATTGCAGACTACAATAATTCATCTAATACAGCAAGACAGAAATCTTTCTTAAACATCTTGCATTCTTTTTAAAGAGTTGCTTTTATTATGCTAATTGTTTCATTCAAAGTATTCATAACAAATATGGGTGGATATTAGTCTATGTTCTGCCCCTGCTTATGAATCATTTACTTATGTTCTTTTATTCAATATACCAGCAGAATCCTTTGATTCAATTATAGGTTAGCATGTAATTGTCATTGAGTATTATGCTACAAATAACTCATAGCCAGAGGTTTTTATCTGTGGTTTGTCTTCATATTAATAAAATAAAAGTACAGAAGGTAGAGCAGTTTATATTATATTATAATAAAATAGATGTAATTTTCTCGTGAAGAAGTGTGAGATGATATAAAATCTTTTTTGTTACATTGACTATGCCACAGAAAGGCAGATTAATCATTTACTAAACAATATAGAAGGATATAAAGTTGCTACCCTTAGATAGTTTTTAAAATACTTAATATCAGAGCAGGCATGGTATTGAGGTATCCAAAATAATGGGTAAAATGTGGAAACATATAAAATTCTGCACTGCAGAATATTCAAGGTCATATCAGACATATTAGTGCATGGAATTTCAAATTTAGCTTTGAAGACAACATGAATCATAATTGCATATAGAATATTGTAATTGATATAACAGCATATGCAACACAACTAACCCATAACAATATATATGCCACAAGATCATATAAGAAGGAAAACAAATTTATTGTGAAAATCAATTAAGATTTTCTATGAAAAGTGGTGGCCCTGATTTCAACAGCTAGGAATGGGATAAATGGATTCTTGGTACAGAGAAGACAGGGGACTGTGACTTAAAAGCTCAGAGAGATGATTCTGAGAACAGTGAAGAGTTTCAGAAAAATGGATTATATGGTTTACAGGGCAATGTAGAATAGACATACCAATTTCAGAAGTTGGAAAGTGAATAGCATCAAAGTAACTGCTTTGGCAGAAAGCAAAAGACATAGCTAAGCCCATCCATGTTGCAAAAACTTGGAGAGGGTCAGGAATAGAGTGCCGGAAGGAATAAATATATAAAAACCCTTTTTACCTCATAGTTTTACTTTCTATCTCAAGCCAAGATAATATAAGTTTCTCTTTCTAAGAGAATGAATTTTTCTGTTAATAAAATCTACCTTATTTTTACAGTTTGGATATCAGAAGCTTAATGGAATTAATCATTATCTTATAGCCAAATACCATCTAAAGTAGCCCCTAAATGGATGGAAAAGCTGGAGAACACCACTATGGCTATGCCGAAGCAGCCTATGCTAGGCAGCATCAGGCCCAAGTGTTCCAAGCCTTACTCCATTAGTGAGGCTTGATTTCTAAGGTTGCCACCTGCAAATCTTACCTGTATTAAAACAGCTACTCACTGCAGTTATTCACCCAAGCTATCCCAACTGAAAGACAACCAATTCCAAAGCTGTAAAAGCCAGAGGTATAGCATGGTATAAGCCACAGCCTGAAATCCACCAGGGCTAACTAGCAATACATATTTTCTGTGCTTACAAATGGAGGTGCCATTCATAAAATCTTACAGTCATTGATCAATCCCACATAAGCCTTCTTATCTACATGTTCTTTAGCTTTGCATATTCCACTTCTTATTATGAATGTCTCAAGGTTTCTTGGCCCAAACCAGCTCTTAACATTTCTTTTTTTTTTTTTTTGAGAATTTTTTAAATTATTTATATCAGAATATTATAGAGGTACAAATATTTTGGCTACATGATTTGCTTTTGTACAGTTTGAGTCAAAGTTATAAGTGTGCCATCACCCAGATAGTGTGCATTGTACCCAATAGGTGTGATTTTATCCATTTCCTTCCTCCCTTTTCCCCCACCTGCTTGATTTCCATTGAATTTTACATCCATATGTACACACAAGTGCTAATTGGTTAGTCCAATTTAATAATACATTTGGTGTTTTTTTTTTTCCATTCTTATAATACTTCACTTAGTAGAATGGTCTCTAGTTCCATCCAGGTTGTTACAGAAGGTATTAATTTATTTTTTATGGCTGAGTAGTACTCCATGATGTACTTATACCATATTTCATTAATCCATTCATAAATTGATGGGAACTTAGGTCGATTCCACATCTTTTCAATTGTGAATTGTGTTGTGATAAACATTCTAGTGGAAGTGTCTTTTTGATAAAATGGCTTTTTTCCTTTGGGAAATACCACTAGTGGGATTGCTGGATCAAATGGCAGGTCTACTTTTAGTTCATTGAGGAATCTCCATACTATTTTCCATAAAAGTTGTACTAGTTTGCAGTCTCACCAACAGTGTATAAGTATATTCCTTTCTCTCTGTATCCACACCAGCATCTGTTGTTTTCGGACTTTTTGATAAAAGCCATTCTCACTGGAATTAGGTAATATCTCATTATGGTTTTGATTTGCATTTCCCTGATGATTAGAGATGTTTTATATGTTTATTGGCCATTAGTCTATATTCTTTTGAAAAGCTCCTGTTTATATCTTTTGCCCACTTTTTAATGGGGTTGTTTGATTTTTCTCTTGCTGATTTGCTTGAGTTCTTTTTAGATTCTGGTTATTAGTCCTTCATCAGGTGTATATCATGTAAATATTTTTTCCCATTCTTTAGGTTACCTATTTGCTCTATTGATTATTTCCTTGGCTGTGCAGAAGCTTTTAAATTTAATCAAGTCCAATTTGTGATTGGCTTTGGGGTCTTCTTCTTAAATTCTTTGCCTAGGCCGGTATCTAGAAGAGTTTTTCCAACATTTTCTTCTAGAATTCTTAAGTTTCGTGCCTTAGGTTTAAGGCTTTTATCAATCTTGAATTAATTTTTGTGAGTAGTGAGAGGTAAGGATCCTGTTTCATTCTTCTACATGTGGCTATCCAATTTTCCCAGCAACATTTATTGCATAGGGATTCTTTTCCATAGTGTATATTATTGTCTGCTTTGTCAAATATCAAATGACAACATGAGGATGATTTTATGTCTAGGTTCTCTGTACTGATCCATTGGTCTATGTCTCTATTTTTGTGCCAATACTATGCTGTTTTGGTTACTATAGCCTTGTACTATAGCTTGAAGTCAGGTAAAGTAACACCTCCTGATTTTTTCCTTTTTCTTAAGGTTGCTTTGGCAGCTCCCAGTCAGCCTGAGTTCAAAGTACTTTCTCAGATGCCATGAATAGGGGAGGTGAAGAGAAGGAAATGTCTAGGTGTAAGAGAGCCAGCACTCCGGTCTCTTGTGGTACTCTTCTGTGGAATATCTCTTATGGACACCCGAACTCATGGGGCTCACTTGCTCACCCCAGTATTCCTAATTAGCCACTGTGCCTGGGCTTGTGAAGGGTGGCAATGCCTTCAATATACTTTTTGTCCTGCTGATCACCAAAGGCAAATAGGTGGGGTAAGGGAAACCCCCCTCACCCTTTCACTGGGCTCCGAGCGTCTGTGGGTTTGATCCACGCTGCTGTTTTCTCCTCTTTCTCTTTCTCTTTCTCAGCTTCATGGCTTTTCTTTATGGGTTTCTGGTTGCCTCAGTTGTCTCTCTCTGTGATCTACACCTGCACTGTGACTCCTCTCCACTCTCCTCAGTCCAATATGCTACCTTCCTTCCAGCCAGGCCATTCTGACAAATTATGTCTCTAGTCAGCCATCTCGCCACTCTCCCTCCTAGTATTTCTTGAACTCACTTCCAAATCTGTAGACCTAAATCTTGCAGACCCAGAGCTTGTCCTTACAATACTTTTGGCATTTTCAAAGCTTAAAGATGCCTGCTCTCTGCAAGCATGCTAGCTCCTAAAAGGAAACAAGGAAAAAGAGCTGAGCTGTACAAGTACACTTGCTCTTAAATTCAATAAATAAAAGGGGTCATCTCTCCTCCCCTATGGAGAAGTAAGACAGCCCAGAGTGTGTTACAATTAGTGTTTCACTTACTAAGGCCCTCAGCATGGAAACACAGAGCAAGAGGAAATGAGGCCCAACATCCATCCCCCAAAAATGCACAGCCACATTCTTTTGCTTACTTTTGTACACTTCTTACTTTCATATCAGAAACAAAAATTGTTAAAAAATTAGAACAGAATCATTTCTTTCTCATTGCTTTCCTGTCACTTAAAACAGAAGCAACTATGGGGTAATACATTTCAACATTTAACACCTACAAACATAAGCTTTAATCGTCAATACTGTTATAATATTTAACCGTGAATACTGTTGCTAAATGCAGCCATTCATTTATTTTATAATTTATTTATTTATTTGACAATTATTTGTATTATATTAAAGGTGTACATGCAGGGTCAAACACTGTGAAGTTATAAAAAAATTAGGAATGGTTCTACCTTTAAGGAGAACATAGTTCAGTAGGGAAAGTAAGATATAAACATTGCTATAACATATTAAGTGATCAGCATAATAAGATATTAAAAATAATAAATTGCTAACAGAGAGCAAAATAATAAGAATTCTTCCACCTTGCAACATCAGGGAAAGATCCATGGAGGAGAAAGCAGATGACTTGGGCTCTGATGGAGAATTTATTTGAATCCTACAGGGGAGAGACATGTCCAAGGTGAAAGAAGAGCATCATGTCATTCGGCACACACTGCAGAATTCTATACATTGATCCATAGATATGAACCAAAGACAAGCCCTATCTTCATGGGTCTTACTTGCAAGTAGAAGAAATAATCAATGAACAAACACAAACTTAATATAATGTTATGAAGGGATCATTCCTATAGAGAAGTGGACCTGTCAGAGATGAATTGACTAGTGTTATTTTAATAGGGTGCTTAGGAAAGTTCTTTCTGAGAAGATACCTTTGAATAGAGATTGGAGAAAACTTGCTTGCATCTAAATTATTCTAAAATATATATGTTCATGGTATATGAATTCCTTTTATGGCTTACTTGCATATGCAATAGATGCCTGTAGTTCAAAAATTAAAAATGTCTAAAAAAGGTAAACAGTAGAAATCTCCCTCCCACCCCTGTTCCCCAACCATCCAGTTCATATCTGACCCTACAGTTTAAGGAAATAGACAGTAAAAAAGTCCTGAGGCTAGAGTGCTTTTGGTATTTTCACTTTTTGAGAAAATGCAAGGACTTGAGCAAGGAGAAGAATTACAGGAAATGATGTCAACGAGGTAGTCTAGATCCTGTAGGGCCTGTGAGCCATGGAAAGACGTCAGGATTCATTTGAAGTGTGATGGAAGACATTAGAGAGTTCTGAGCACTAGTGTGGCATAATTTGATTTTTATTTCTCAGAAGTTCACTCTAGAAGTAGGTAAAATTGATAAGAGGACAAAAATGGCAGCTGAGAGGACATTTAGGGACTACTGCAGGACTCCTAGTGTAAACCAAATAGGACTTGGATGAGGGTAAAGAAGAGAAAGTGGAATAGTCTCTATTTCTCCTGTCAATTTAGGGATGCACTTTAGGCAGTAATTAGCTACATAACAATGGAATAAAAAAACAGCTGGAGAGAGCTGTTTCTTTGCTCATTAAATTTCATAATCCAATTTTTCTTTTTCTGGATCTTTCCCCTTGCCTGTCAAAAACCATATGATTACTGTCCCTGAAAGTGATGAGTCTATGATTTAGAATAAGTGATTTCCCAAATCAGAAGATTTAGCAAAGTAGGTGTTGAATATAGCTAATATGTTTCATGGAGACTTCAAATCTGATTATGTACCATAGTTATGTTGTTCATTGTGCTGATTATCTACTTAGTATATCCTTTAGACTGTAAGTTAGTGCACTTTTATGAGTATTTTTAAAAATAACCCAGAGAGGGTTTTTGTTTGTTTGTTTTTTAATTAATCGCCTACCTCTTCAGGAATATCATATCCACTGACATCCTTATTTCTTTGTATATTCTTTAGCCTATGCATAGTTAAGAAGTTAAATTGAGAGACCCTGTGAAAATCGTTAATTTTCTGTGGTGTTTGAATAACTGGATTGGCCCCTTAAGCAGATTGTGCAATATTGCTTTTCAGATCAAGGGCTTTCTGTCAGAGTGTACCATCTCTCAAAGGAGAAGATAGCCGCGGAGCTTTTGGGCTATACCGTAGGAATGTAATTTGTTTGTTCAATAAAGCATGGCCGCTAAACCAATGGAATTATTTGTTGTGTCATCTTCCTTATTAGACCATGTTGAGGGGGGTTGTAGATTACTCAACGCTCTGAGGAACATAGATTACTAATATGAATTAAAATACAATTTCTTTCTCCCCAGATATTTTTAAATGCAGATACAATCCGGCTGGGAAATCTACCAACCGGCTCATTTTCATCTTCTTTACCCAGCTCCTCAAGTTCTCGACAGACTGTGTACGAACTCTGTGTCTGCCCCAATGGCAAACTTTACCTTTCTCCAGCAGGAGTGGGTTCCACGTGTCAGTCCAGTAGCAACATCTGCTTGTGGAGCTGAAGTGACTAATTTCTCCTCACACCAGAATAGCCTTTTGTTCCTGTCCGTCTGCTTCACAGTTCTGCTCGGTTTCCCTTGTGATCAGTCCAGAGCTTCTTCAAATGGTCCACAGAGCAACTTCTTCCAGTGTGAGCTGGGATTCGCTGCCACCTTCTCTTGTGATTTATAGAACTGCTCAACACAGAGAGTGTGAGTGACACAGCAGTGAAAAACCATCGTCAGCAGGAAAACTGGATCATGACTTTTGCTCAAAAGGGAGAATAACATAGGTGCCTTTGCTACATGCGGTGAAGCACACAGTTTTAGATTTTTGCAGGACCTGGATATGAACTGCACATATATACATTACATAAATGAAATTCCCAGTATCCAATGGCAAGATGAAATGGTTAACCCTGTAAGAAAACTAATTCTACAGTCTGAAAGCACAATTTTCCATTCATCTTTTTGGATATAAACTTTTATCCCCAAATTTTAAATTTTTGAAGCATTATGTAATGCTTGATTTACTAAAAATTAAATTCAATACATGATTTTTAACAAAACAAAACAAGACAGAATCCTTCCCTGAGTTTTCTTAGTTTCTTTAAATTCAATGTGTTGTTACTCTTTGTCTACTAAGTCAATTTTGTACATTAGGTAATTTTGAGAGCACTCAGCAATATAATCTTTCCAGAATTAATAAAATGCCATTATATTGTCATTTGCCAGATCTGGATGGCCTTATATAGTATTTACTTGGCTATTGCATGTGATGTATTTGCTTTTAACAAAACATCTAATTTATTGCAATATGAGATAGGATTAAGAGGGATGTGAGATCCATAGATCATTTCTTTAAAAATCCACATGCAATCCTTCACACCTAGGTTTTAATAGTAAATTTTTTTTTGCTCCACTCACTTTATACGTGACTCTGACTGCAGAAATTCAATCATCTTCTAAATAAATAAATACTAATGTGATGCATACTTCTGAGAACGGATTCACTTTCCATTGGGATATCATCTTCAGAATTGTTCTCTATTTATTTTTTTATTGAAGGTTAAGATTTAAGGGGGTTTGAAATTAAATTAAAAATCCTTGACTAAACAGTAAAAAGGAGAAATGTTAATAAACATATTGAAAATGTGTTTATCCCATTAGATTTATATTTTAAGGAATTTTGTCACATTTCTATTTAGCTGTTAACACTTAGTTACTTTTATTAGACTGTTAAGCTGCCCTGACATCAGAAATCACAGATCTTTCCATTTTCCGCTGCTCATTTTTGTAAATTAGCTCTTAATAAATAACTCCAGAATACTGTGGATTCATTTATCACAACACTCCTTAACTCAAATTCTTGAAACTTACAGAATCCAAGAATGTAAAACTGTATTAAATATTTCCTATTATGGGAAGATGACATGATTCCTATAAGGTAAGTCCTCAATTTTCACATGTCAATCAATCTTTTTCTCCCCCGTGCACACTTTTAACAGATGTGTTGAAGCTTCATTTTGAGGGTTAATGGGTGTAGTGCCTTTGGAGTTCAGGTCTGTACAGCTTAGAGTGAAGAGAGCAATTAGAACTTGCTGAAGAAATTTGGTTAGTGAAAGTAGGAATATTGGGTAATGCAAGGAGAAAAGTGAACCCTTTGGCCAGAATTATCTTATTTGGATAAGAAGATATTGAATAATTGAAAAAAGTTTCATCTCACTGTACTCCGCAGAAGGGTTTGAAAGCTAGTTTATTTCATTATTTTTAAAATAAAACTTGACTTGTGTTTGGGGGTTATTATATAAATCTATAAATCAGTATTGGAGTAAGAATTAAAAAATAATATCATAAGTGAGTTTAATTTATATTAAACGACATTCAAATTTAATATGATAAATTCTCACATGAATCTTTGCAAAATACTCAAAGTAAAATACAAAAAATTTCAAGAAATTATGGGTACTAATCACTATATTATGGACTTTTAAAGAAAACATTATGTATTAATTTGAGACATATTCAAGTTGTAATCATTCCTAAATTAAAATAATTAGAAAGATTTTAGTCAAAGGGAACAATACTTTTGATTAGTAATTGGCCCCGTTTCTAATCTCAGCTGTCTTCTACTAATCAATTCAGCTGATTTAGGCAGGCTAGAATCTCTCCAGACTTCAGTTTACTCAACTTCACAGCAAAAGTATCCAATCAAATGGTCTCGTGTGGTCCCTTCCAATTCTAACATGTTCTAATTGCAAGAACAAAATTATAGAAGGCAGAAGATATCACTGAAAATTTAAATCATATGTCATAAAAGGAGAAAAGATGAGAAGAATAATGAGAAAAAAATGTAAAAACCAATTGGGATGAGGGGCTACCAAATTTTTAATCCAAATATATTCTATAAAGTATAGACACAATTCAAAAATAATATATAAGCTTGAGAGATTTAAACTATGTCCAGATGATATAAAAATATATGTTCAATTTAGTAGAAAAAAATAATGATGTAAATGGCTTTTCCATGCAACACTAAATAATTGGTTTAAATTACTTGACTGGCTATTTCAGATTCCTCAGAATCTACATGCAGACCCAGACTCTGATTTTGAGCTTCTCGTGAAGGCTTAGAAAAGTGCTACTAAAAGTCTTTGATTTCCTTCCTCCCTTCCTTCCTTCCTCCCTTCCTTCCTTCCTTTCCTTTCTTTCTTTAAAAAGGCTTGAATCTTTCTTTATCCAGAGGTCCCTTAATTGCAGACTA
This sequence comes from Cheirogaleus medius, assembly GCA_008086735.1. Lineage (NCBI taxonomy): Eukaryota > Metazoa > Chordata > Mammalia > Primates > Cheirogaleidae > Cheirogaleus > Cheirogaleus medius. The sequence goes on from VBSM01001927.1 coordinate 15,370,941, forward strand.
CCCAAACAGATTCATTATCTGCATCCCCAGTACCATCATTACGTTGCAACATATCTAAATATAATGCAGTTTACTTATAAGATGTAAATTTCATCCTCCCTAAATGACACTCAGAAAATGATTCCTTTAAAGGGAGCCCACTCAGATACTTTATTACCTGTATCTGTATAACATCATACTCAGTTTAACCCAGGAAGGTGGGAAGGGAAGAAGGAAGAAAGGGAGTTGGTATAATTCCCAGCATTAAAGTTCCTTGCCAGGAATGGATAAACTGAGTTGTATTTGAGTTCAATTTTGGGAGATCAAAAGGGGAGATATAAAGAGGACACATTAATCTTTTCTCTTTCAGAATATTTCAATAAAACACTTATTGAAGCAGAGCTCCAATTCCAGATCTGCTCGTAGCCAGCCATGTGAATATCCTTAAGAAATGTATTTGATTATCTTAGGAACAGTTTACTTATTTGTGAGAGGGGTACAGCAAAGTAAAAGGTTTTATTGGTCACTTTCATCTCTAAATTTCACTGATTCATTTAAGAAAACACTCAGCAATCTTGGGTTCAGTGGCCTAGTCTGAACTAGCATTTGTGATCTCCTGCACTTTTAAAAAGCTGCTTATAAATATTGAAATGCAAATCATTTTGTCATCCTACTTCCTATGGCCTTTTCTATCCTCTGTTATTTGCTCTTACCATTTGAATACTAAGGTCCCTTTGGGAAAATGATGCTTGGTTGACAGACTTCAGTAATGTAATTGATATTAAAAAGGAAAGGAATGTCATTATTCAAAATGACTATTTAGGAAATTAATAGAAATACTTACCAAATATAAACATTCTGTTGGTCTTTCTATCATTACTTATCTCCATCAAGCTAAAAAGTGCTGGTCTTTTGAAGAAAAGGTAATATGATCACAGGAATCAATTGCCAAACTTTTAAAAACGTGTTATGCCATTCAAAATTCCTACATATTCTACCATGTGAATGACTCAATTGGACAATGCCTCATTTTACAAAAATAGAATCTGATACAATAAAACTCCTTATGAATTATGTCACTGCAAACTTTGTATCTCTGTATGAGGCAGCAATAGCCTGGAGAGTGTCTAATGCATATAAGTATTATATTTTGTAGCAGCCATCAATATAATAATAGTAAATGATTAAAATAGTTGAAGGTATTTAATGGCCAAATTTTCTATACAACATTCAAAGCCAATTCATATTTGAGTTTTATATGGGTAAAGTCTTGTCATCTTATTCTTCCAGTAGCTTTGGTCTAATTAGAATTGTTCATGTGACTATATTTAAAGATACATGGAGAAATTATTTGTTCTATAAACCAGTATACATATTATAGTAATGAATATTGGAAAATGCCATAATCATAAAGTAAAATTACATTGTATTTTTATTTTAAAACAATCATAAACTAATGAATAATATCATTGAACACTGTTATTCATATTGTTTTATACTGCAGGTCATTAGTCATTTAAATGTCAAAGACCAAAGACTGGGATTTCTATTCTATTTAACTCTCAAACACTGCTGCTTTTACTAATTTATTCAAATGAATAGGGGGGCTTATAATTATAACATGAGATAGTCAACATCCTCCTTGCAGAATTCTGAGATGTAGAAAGTAATTAATGTTTTCGTTTTAGAAGGAAAACTTCGTTAGTGTGGTTTGCTTATATTTAAACATGCATAATAAACTCCTTGGTATTCATAAAACCAGTATATAAAGACTATATTCCAAAATGGGCCCAAAATGAATTTACTCAGCTGAGTTTAAACTTTCAATGCTTGCTAAAAATTATTTGGTGAATATATTAATTTGAAATACTTTTAGAACCAGAGGGCTATTTTTTTAAGCGTTAATTGATGTGGCTCTGCTCTTTGAAAAAAATCAGTGAAAAACATTAAAGGAAATAAGTTATAATGAACTGTGATTCTTTTTGGTTTTTTTTCAGTCTTAATATCTCATTTGTTTGAATATTTATAAATAAAAGTCAACAGGGTTAAAGACATGCAAGGACATTCACTAACAATGGAAATATGTAATTTGGAGTTTGAGTGTCTCGTTATTTATACAATTCTTTAAATCAGGTCCACTATTCATTTATTTTGTTTTGTACTTTCATGTAAATGTTTTCTTGTATATATAGATATATGAAAATGGAACTATTTTCTTACACATACTATGCAACATGTTTGTAAAATTGCAATATTACCAAAATTACAAAAGCTGTGCTTTTGTACTCTATCTTGCTTTATGTAAAATCAGTCTTTTTCTATTTAAATGGACTGTCTGTCCTATAAACTGTAGATAACATATCTATTGAAAAATCAGTCTATTGTATCTTTTGTTTAGATTGGAATGGATTGAGGTATATTTTTTGAGGGGGGGTGGAGAAAATGCATCAAAGTTTTGGCAATCAGAAACTTTTTTTCCTCATAAATGCGACCTTTTAAAGCATGCAATGAGCTCATAAAATTTAAGATCTCTCCTGTAATTCTTATTTCTTGTATTTTGTCCTAATTTTGGTGCTACTATGTAACCATGATTAAATGTGATAGTCAAAGAGGATCAAAACTCACATGCTATCATTTCATTTATTTTATTGAAAAAAATAGTTCAAAGAGGCTGTCAGTATTAGTAGTGAACAGAGATCTTTTCAATTGTGTTTTCACATCAATTCTATTAAGAAGTGTGTTTTTAAAATATTTAGTTTAATCTATATATTTATATTTGATAAAGATGTTCCCCTTATGTAAAATTGAATATATTGTTCCTTTTAAATGTATGAACAATGAAACTAAATAATTCAAATTGATTTGACAGTAAAAATTACTACACTTTATCAGATGATTAGCTAGTAATTTGTCCATTCTAGAATCCCTCTGATTTGATTTTGGGGATAAAATGAGACAAGTTGCTATGTGCACAAACTTATACTCCTATACATACATATATCTAATCACACACACACAAACATATACGTGTAACATTGAATATAAATACATGCTAATTTTCATTTACTTTTGTATTTCTTTTCTTCCCCATGTTCTTGTTATATTCGCTATAGCAAGAACCAGCATAGTTTGGGAAAACAGCATGGACTTTATTAACTTTTAGCAATATATCCAGTCCATTTTTATGCATGCCTTGAGAGTAACATTGTTCTTCATAGATTCCATAAAAACAGTACCCATTAGAATCTTTTTTAATAGTTACTATTACCTTTTTTCTTTGCTGTCCAAATATCTCTATACACTGGTCCAGATATTATTTAAAGACAAACACAAAAACAGAACAAATTATACCCCTTATGAAGACTTTCAAATGTTAATTCTAAACAGAACACAAATGAGTGCTTTTAGTTTGGAGAATTATATATATTCTGTCACTTTATTTTATCTCCGGTAAAATGCTGGATAGTTCTAATATGTATGCAACTAGATGCTTATCTACTTACTCCCAGCAGATCGATCTCTCAGGCCATTTACTGACCATAGTAATAATGCCTGGATTTGGTAAACCCTTTTTTTTATATATATATATATAATGTGGGGTGAATGAGGAAAAACAACTTTTTACTCACACTCAATAATTCTGTGACCAGTTGTGTGACTTGTTTTCCCATACCAACCTGTTCTCGGACACCAGCTGAGTATCCTACAGTTCAAAACAATTCTGACACTAACTGGAATTAGCACATACCCAAAAGGTTAAGTCCCTAAAGATTCCCCCCTACTTCAAACCCCAGCCACAAGTAGTATGAACTCAGGTTACCCACAACTTCTGTTCCAGTGGACTACAAGTCCCTTTCTGGGCTCAATAATTTGGTACAGTAGCTAACAGAAAACAGTTTACTTACTATTGCTGACTTATTACAAAGGATATTTTGAAGGAAACAAATGAACAGCCAGATGAAAAGGCATATAAGGTGAGGTTTGGAAGGGAGTGCAAAGAGTTGGGGTGTGGCATGCTGCCAGCACATGTATTTGTTCACGAAACCGTAAACTCTCCAAGTCTCATAGTTTGAGGATTTTTTATGAAGGTTTTGGCACATAGTCATGATCAATCATTAACTTCATTTTCTCCTCTCCCTAGGGAAGCGGGGGCAAGAAAGTTTCAAACTTCTCATTAGGGCTTGGTCTTCATGGTGACCACCTCCTACTCAGAATCCCACCAAGAGTCAACTCATTTGAGCAAAGGACACTCCTATCATTCAGGAAATTACCCAGGTCTCAGGAGCTCTACATCAGGAACTGGCTCCAAAACCAAACAGTAGAACAAAAGTTTCTCTTAGCATCCTTATTTAAGAGGGTTTTAGGAGCTCTGTGTTAGGAATCAAGGACAAGGACTAATACATATATATATATGTTTCTTATTATTTCACATGGGGGGGTATTGGAGATGGAGATTGGGAATGGATATTAAGCCGGATAACTCCAATGCAATATTATATATATATATTACATATTGTATCTCTAATATATTATATATTTTCAGAACATTAGAATATCGTTAAAGGAACTGCTCCAAATAATAGCACCTGCGTGAACCTTAAATGTTCCTATAGCTTCTTCTGATTACCAGGCAGAAGCTTACCCTCTTTGGAGAACACATGACAAATTTTGAAGGGAAGGTACGTTTTTCTTTCCCTCCTAATCCATCAGAATTTTTTTTAATAGTTACTATTACCTTTTTTTTTTTTTTTTGCTGTCCAAATATCTCTATACACTGGTCCAGATATTATTTAAAAACAAACACAAAAACAGAACAAATTACACCCCTTATGAAGACTTTCAAATGTTAATTCTAAACAGAACACAAATGAGTGCTTTTAGTTTGGAGAATTATATATATTCTGTCACTTTATTTTATCTCCGGTAAAATGCTGGATAGTTCTAATATGTATGCAACCAGATGTTTATCTACTTACTCCCAGCAGATCGATCTCTCAGGCCATTTACTGACCATAGTAATAATGCCTGGATTATTTATACAATTCTTTAAATCAGGTCCACTATTCATTTATTTTGTTTTGTACTTTCATGTACTATTACCTACCATGAAAGTAGGTTGTATGGTAATGGATAAATCTTCCTATTATAGTATTTACTAGTGACTTTTAAAAAGTTAAATATATTTAGATAGTGAAAAAATTTATTCTAACTCAAAAAAAGAATCACTTGAAACCATTGAAATTATAAATTGAACCCCTGATTCTATCATTCAAATAAATCTCATTGGTACTAAAAGGAGAAAGACTATGTCAGAAAATGAATATTTAATTACAGCTTATAAGTGTACACTAAACTTTTTCTCAAAACATGCCAAATCCACTCACTTTTTTTTAGTGGTAGATATAAATTGTGATGATAAAATGAATAGACTGAACTTGCTTCAAAAACAGTGCTTAGTATATTTTATAAGCTATAATTAAATATTAGATCAAATTATTTTAGAAATACTTTTAGCTGACCTAGCCATATTTTATAGGTAATAATTATTTATATTTACATATATTACTTGTTTCCATAGTGATATAATATTTCTTATAATTTAGAGTATTGTTTTTTTTTTGTTTTTTTTGAGACAGAGTCTCACTCAGTTGCCAGGCCTAGAGTGCCATGGCGTCAGCCTAGCTCACAGCAACCTCAAACTCCTGGGCTCAAGAAATCCTCCTGCCTCAGCCTCCCAAGTAGCTGCGACTACAGGCATGTGCCACCATGCCCGGCTAATTTTTTCTATATATTTTAAGTTGGCCAATTAATTTCTTTCTATTTTTAGTAGAGACGGGGTCTTGGGGTCTCACTCTTGCTCAGGCTGGTTTCAAACTCCTGACCTTGAGCTATCCTCCCGCCGCCTCGGCCTCCCAGAGAGCTAGGATTACAGGTGTGAGCCACTGTGCCCCGCCTAGAGTATATCTTTAAAACAGGAAAACAAAATTAAAGGAGAACCTTGTGGAAGACAAAAGCAACAAAAAGGTTAATCCCTATAACTAGTGTGTTGAATATTACATTCATGTTTAAGTTTCCTAAAAGCCAAAGATTAAAAGGAAAATGGTATAGCCTACGTTATTTTTATCATTTCAGAAAAATAAATATGTCAATTCTTCATAACATAAATATTTCCATATGTTAAATCTAAATAATATTATTGCCTAGGTATTTATTCACAGATAAAGACAACATAATGCCTTAGTTTTGTTAAAATTAAATTTTATTAAAATTATTACTTTATTAAAATTTTCTCTTATCTTTTACCTAATATTTATAGAAGATAATATGTTATAAGATTGTTTAGAGTGTTGCAAAGCATGAGAATTTTAATTCATAATTATAAATCATTAAAATAAGCATAAAATACCAAATGTGTAAAATATCAAACATAAATGGAATGAACACAAAGCACTTGTAAACTTGACAGACATTTTTTGAAATACATACAATTTCTCTTATTATGCAATTTTATGTGTGTTATATAATAGTATCTATGGATGAGTTCATCTTTTAATGTAGGAGAGTAACAATTTGAAAAGTATTATAGATGAAAAGGCTGGCCAAACTCTACACTATTTAAATTGTAACAACATGATGACTCAGTACTTTCCTGCTGTTTACAACATGCTAGAAGATTCTGATTTCATTGACCACCACAACTAAGGGCTTTGAGACATCATCGGGAAAGTCACCTATTATTAATATCTCTTAAAATTAATTAAGGAAATATAAAGACAAAAAAAGACATCGCCTAAATTCTAGAAAAATGTAATACTTTGTTTCATTGAGTCAATCTGATTACCAAATTAGATTTTATAGATCATCTTGAATTTATAGCTCATTTAATGGCATTCCAGCATGTTTTGAGTGTATAACACATAATATGAAGTCAGTATTTAAAAGTAGGTTGAAAGTCCTGAAAAATAAATTTAGTAAGTTACAGCTTCAAAGCAAAGCACTAATAGAAAAAAAAATCATAAAGTAAGAATTGAAACTTCTAAGTAGAACATTAAAATAATAAATATAAATGTCCTTATACATTTCATTATTTAAAGTATGTTATTTATTTTTAGTGTGATACATTATTTATCTTGAAGTAATAAATTTCCCGTAAGTAAAATGGATTTGATTTTTTAAATCCATTTGTAAAATGATTTTTTAAATCACCAGTAAATTAGAAGACAAAAAAATCAGAATCTAATTCCTGTAATGCTTTGAATGGAATTCAATAACCTGTATACTCCTAATCTAAGTGAGAGGTTTAGACTTTATCAGTGATTACACATGGATTTCACCTTGCATGCCAACTCTTGCCAATTGAAAAGGGATATCAAAATGGAAAATTATATTGAGAATGATTTTAGGACTAAGTTCAAGCTTTCCAGGAAAGAGTGGCATGATTGTTTATAATTCAAAAGTACTGGAATAACTTATTCATTGCAGCACATCTGCTCTATTTCAGATGATCTCAAGGTCTTTCAACTCAACTCAACACTGGGCCTCAGTTTCCTGAATTGTAAAATAAGATGATTAAATTCCAATTTTTAGATGCATCAGTATTACCTTAATATCCCTTAAAGTTTTTAAGTGGTTAATTCCATGCTAGGTAGAATTTACTTTAATCTGGAAGTATAATATATATAGCAATGTACTGAAAAAAAAGGAATAAGGAACCAAGGTAACAAGTTGTCAAGCATTTGATCAATGATTGACTATTATGTAATTCAAAGTGCACAATAGAATTATCTGGGTTATGCAAGCTGTCTTCTGAGTTCTGGATAACAATATTACTTGATAGTCTACTGTTCAAAGACAAAAGTAAACAAACTAACATGAGTTAACCATATGTTGTTTTGTGTACACTGAAGTAAGATGATTTATATTACTTTTAAAATTATAATCTCAACTATTTCTGGATTAAGTTTAATCAAAGTTTTATAGACAAGAAAGTTGTATTTGAGAGAAATTAAGTAATAAGTCTCTATTGCCAATTTTTCTTTAGATTTGAGTGCATTCATCTGCTTATTTATTTGCTAAATAATAATGAGTACCTGTATAAATCAGGTGCTATCCTAGGTGCTGGTGGGAAATCTCGGACCACAAATAACATAAAAATAAATAAACAAGATAATGTCATACCGTGAAAAATTCTATGAAGAAAATAAGCAGTGAGATGTTATCAGGCTGAGACTCATTATGATAAAAACTTTAAGAATAAGGAGAATCTTATGATTTCAAGTCATAAAGGCCTTTTTTAGTACATTTTGTGGTGTTCTGTAGTAGGATATGTGCCAACTCAACCAACCACTTGGATACCAGAATGTCAATTAGGAAATAGAGTCATGTGATGAGCAACTAATAAAATTTTAATTAGATTATAAAATATAAAAGAATGTTATATCTAGAGAAATAAAAAGTAAAAATAAACATTTACTGCAATTTTTAATCTACAGTTAAATTCTAAATCATCAATTGATATTACAATTTCTATCACTCTTACATGTGCGATCCCATCTTTTGGCCTTAGACAAAGCCTCTTTTAACACAGACTTTATTTCTGTTAATTTTAGCTCCTGGTTGCATGTGGGAAACTATGCTGGTTTGAGTGTGAGTGTGATACATTACCTAGCATCTACCAAAAAAAAAAAAAAATGTACTATGAAATTCCCCTCTCCCCACAAAAAAAAAATCTCAAAATGGTATTCTAATGATGAGAAATATGAGCCTTGATGTCCTAAAAATTAACAATGTTAATTCACTGTGTAATCACATTTTACTGGAGGCCATATTTGCTCTGGATTCTGGCCCTTACAAAATGCTTCAGACCCTCAGTATGGCTCATGCCATGTCAAATGATGTATTTTGGGGGAATAATACTTTTTCTCTTGAAGTAGGGCCTGGTAGAATGAGTCAACTGTAAGATTAACCTGAGCCTTGCCAGGAAATACATCCCAAGCTAAAACAGTTTTGTTTCCCTTTGGGATAAATCTGCTGAGACAGGTGTTCCTCCATCATTATGGAATATTTTATTTGTAGTCTTAACATGAATTTGCAAGATTCTCCTGAAAGTTTGACCTGATTCTTTCCATCCCCGTAATTCTATAATGGTTGAATAATAAATTATTAGCATCTTGCATTACTGTGAAGGCAGTTAAAAAATTCACTATCAAACACACTAAATTATGAATCTAAATTATTATCATGTGTTTCTAAGGTCATGTGGAATCATATCAGTGAGATAGGGGAGTCAAGTAAATTGTTCTTTTAAGATTGGGTATCCTCATATTTTGCACTATTTAGGGTGCCCCACAGTATAGTCTGATAAATCTTCATGACCGACCATATTGATTGGCCTAGAAACAGTGTAGTATTTAGAATCCCCAGTATTCAACCTTGAAACCATTCAACAAACTATATAGAGAAGTTTGGACCAGATAATTTTCCAACTGAAAAACTTCAGATTTTATGTTTTAGGCCATTTTTGGCCATTTTCTTAAATCCAGCTTGTTATTATGTTGATGGTTATCTTATCAAAGGTAGGATGGAATGTGCATGGTAATAAATACTTATTAATTAAAAGAATTGAAGCAGAGGAAAACAAACAGAGAACCAATATCTAATATTAGCAACTTAAAGGTAACTACCTTTTGCATTACAATAACTCTCTGGTTTTCAAAGATGAATCAGTTCAGTTTGGTGCTCTACCTATGGTCAGTTATGACACTAAAAAATAGATTCCTAGCCCCTGCAGTACTAGTCTGATCTTTTAACTTCCCCACACTCTCGTCTTCTAAAAATAACATACATTTCTTCTAAGAAATATTATTAAAGTGTTGATAATTTGTTTTAATTAAGTTAAAATTATTTTGTGAATAGGTGCCCAAGAGAGTCATCTGCCAAAATTCAGATTATTATCATAAAGGTTAAGGAAAATTGAAGATTAGGAATTAGAAAATAAAAGTATTTGAACTTATGCTGCTTCAACTTTATCTTTTTCTCTCTGTTTTTTTTTTTTGCTTTGTATTATTTATCATCAAAATCTTAATCCACATTTAGCAAATGCTTATATACAATTGTGCTCTACTTATCATACTCCTATGAGTTGAAGTAAGATTGATCTAGTTGGGTTAAAGTGATAATGTGATAAATGCCAAAACTGTTAACTATAATACAAGAAAAGTTAGAGCAATAGTTGAACATGGTAGCAATTTTTTCTAAAATGTATAGTTCTTTTTATGCAATTCATCCACATATTTTGAAATTAAAATGCTGCACTGAAAATGTCAAAGAAAATTGGCATTTTATCTGCAATATTGTGTTAAATTGTTCTGCTACAGTGGAAAAATATATTTAATCTATATGTGTAAAGGTAAAAACTTTATCCGAATTAGCAGTAATTGATTTATTTTTGTCCTGCATTGACACTAAGTTCTGTAATGCTGTGCAAATGGATAGTCAAAAGGAATTCCAAATGTCTACTTACTGCAGAACAGTGATCAATCATTGTTCATAAAACACAATCAGTATTCAAAAATTTGAATGAATTATACAAACTATGTTATACTTTGAAAATTAAAGGGAAATGGATAATCAAAACTAGGCAAAGATTGAGGGCAATTACTTTCTTTAAAATGCACAATTTGCTTTAAAATCAAAGCCATTATTTGCAAATATGATCCCTTCTGTGATGGCTTCCACAATTGAAATACTAACATATATACATAATACACATATGAAGGCAGATGATAACCTTCAAGTGATGCGATTTCTGCAGGCCTGGCTTCTCAGCCCATGATGTCTGGATTTGTCTTCATTTATCATGACCTCAGAAAATAAAAATCATCTCAAAAATCAACAAAGAGAAAGTAAAGTACATGGCTAAGAATAATAATTATTCACTGAATAAGTTGGAATTTTTCTGAGTTTTATTATGTTCCGAAGATGTATTTAAGGTAATAATAATCTGGTACCTAAACATTTTCATTCAATTATCTGCACTTTTCTCCAAATATCTTTATCAAGCAGGTGAAGATATAATTGTGACACTTTTCTATACCAAGGAAACCTAACAAAAAAGTCTTAAACTAAAACACTCAAATTTCCTATTTGTATACCGTGATAATTGCAAAAAACATAAGCCTGCTTTACAAAATAAAAGATTAAATTTCCTTAGCATAAAATAGTTATAGGGATAAGTTTTATGTAGAATTTCCTTAGTAATTGCTTAAGTATAGAAAATCCAATCAGTTGCATCTGATTTTCATCTTGCACTAATAAAAACCTGTTTATCTCAAAATTAGGTGACTCAAAGGAAAACAAATGTAAGGCCATTCACAGAAATAACTTTGTGGTTACTCAAAATGTATAGGAAACTCTGGATGATATAATTATGCTTACCCCAAGTCTACATAATCTGACATGCATCCTTAGTTTCTTTTGGGAAATTTAAGAGCTGTATGTTAACTCTTCCCATAGAACAATTAAAGTCTATATTTTTTCATGATGATAAGCCTAGTTTGCAGGAAAAACATTGCCCAGCTTTAAAGTGTGCTGAAATCTTACCATACTTTTTCTCCTTGGTTGTTGTCTTTAATTTCAAAGACTTGCATGTTTTTTAAAGCAATGTTGAATTTTTAATATTTCCACATATTTGAGTTCATTTTGTGCTTTTGAAGAAATTTAAAATGTTACATCTAAATAAAAAATGTAATAATTGTCATATATTTTGGGTAACAAGAAAAATAAATAAATTTTGACAACATAACTACACTTACCAGGACAATATAATTTATATCAGTTTAGCTAATGTTCCTATATAATTTTAAGATGTTATGCATACTTTTCAAAAATGTAATACTGTACAGTATAATCTTAAAATATCACTTTAGTTAAATTATTGTTGTAATAAAATATTTACATTCCAATAAAATTTCTACACAGTGTATTATAGTCTTTAAGAAATATGTTTATATTGGAGTTATTTGAAAATATATATATGTTCTACACTGTAAAATTTTTAAATGTACATTAAATTGATTTTTAAGCAAATATAAATAAAAATATTTAGTGCAAATTGTAGTCAAATTATGATATTTGTCTCTCATTAAATAGAAGGATTTTGCTATTTAATAATATTGCTTATTTTAGGAAAAATATTCCTTTGGGAAAATAATGGTAAATAAATTATAAAGAATCAAAATATCTAAAAAAGTGAATGTCAGATTGAAATACTCAGAAACCAATCCTTTATTTTTTCTAATTATGATAATATAACTGTCTTCATAACTAAGAATGTTCTGCAAATATATCTTTTCTTTAATCAATTTTTCTATAAGAACCATAATGCAGAAGGCAGCAATATTCATCTCTAATCAGACTGGGATATTACAAATCTCTCAGTATAAACTCATGTTACATTGAATCAGTATTTCCAAATATATGTTTAATTGAACACTTAGTTCCACAAAATATCAGCAAGAGTTGTGGGGGCAAGGGGAAAGTCATATGGACAGAGAGCAAAACAATACTGAACAGAAACAACAAAAACTGTAAGAAAGATTGGATGATAAATGTCAAGCATGTTTGTTTCATTACTTGTTAAAGCCTTTACTGTGTACTGAATAACTTCCAGATGGAGATATATTTTATAATGGCTCCCAGTTATTTAACCAGAGAAATCTTTTTTTACAAAGAATATCGTACTGAAGTATATGTTGGGAAATGTTGTTCTAGGCTTTTATGCAGTGTACTATACTGTCACTTGAGATTTTGATTACATAAATCAAGCCACACTATTGTGCAAGAAGTGTTCTCAAGCCAGCTATCCAAAGCATACTCAGATAACATAACACTTAGAAAGATAAAAATTTTCTAATTTACCCTAAGAATTTTCTATCTGTTTCATGTAGAGTGCCATTTTGAATTATGATTCTCTCATATGGCTACTTTTGATACTCATGAAAAGTTCTATGTTTTCCTATAAATATTTGACAGAAATGTTATTTGTGACAAGTATATAAAATTATATGTTACATACAAATTGTTTGAAATCCGATCATCATTTTTCATTTCACAAGAATTCAGATGACCCCTGAGCTCAAGCTACAGAAATGGAGAACCTGGAGAAGTGTGATATTTTTACACGTAGGAATAATATATAGAACTAACAACGATATGATCCCACAGTAATTTCATAATGCTTTTCTTATATAGGCTATTCAAAAAATTATTTGTTAAAGGACACCTTTAATTTTATATATTTTTGGAAATTTAGACTTTGAATAATTGTAAAAGGTTTGTGGGAATAAAAATACACAGATGAAAATATTCCCCTGTTAAAAGGAAAATGAGGATAAACCCAACTTTAAAGATAAGCCAGTTGTCAGTCCATTATTTGCTGATTCAAATCTTTGAATCTTCTTTAACCATTGTTCATAAGCACTAATAACATAATCTTTTTAATTCTAGACTACATAATAAATTTGAATGTGTGATGCCCTTGCAACAACATACCAGTATCAGTTTTTTTAGAAAAAAAAAATCCACTTTTTTTATACAAAATATCACTCTGTCGCCCTGGGTAGAGTGCAGTGGCATCCTCAGAGCTCACTGCAACCTCCAGCTCCTGGGAGGGATCAAGCAATCTTCCTGCCTCAGTCTCCCAAGTAGCCGGGACTAACAGGTGTGTGCCACCACCCTTGGCTAATTTTTCTATTTTTAGTAGAGACGGATCTTGCTCTTGCTCAGGCTGGTCTCGAACTCCCGAGCTCAAGCAATACCTCTTTCCTTGGCCTCCCAGAGTGCTAGAGTGCTAAGATTAACAGGCATGAGCCCTCACACCTAGCCTCCACTATTTTTTAAAACAATCCACTTACTTATTATGATGCCAGCCAAGAAGTACTACCTCAAACAAATCTTGCAGAAAAAAATATATATTTCCAAAGCATAAGAAAAGCCTAGCACTAGAAAAAAAAAGCTTAGCACAATCATAAAGTGTACATATTAAATAATTTTCTCATTCCTTATATTTGTGATTGAAAAATAGTACAATGTATACTCTTACAAATTACAATTTTAAAAAAGGAAAATTTAATTCAATAATCCAAAAAAGAACTAAGATATAGTGTCTATATATAATATATGCATGCATTAGCATATATATTGGTAGAAAAATAGAGCATTTTTATGAGGAAGATATAAAAATGTATATTTCAAAGATCAGAAATATACTATGAATTGATTTAAAGTTAGAGACATCAAAGTCCTTCACCACCAGGATTCTCTTACTGTTACTGCAGAATATATTTCTCAATAAGGAAAAGCTACCTGTGTATCTGATGTCAAAACTATGTTTCCATGAAAGTGAAAAATATGCAAAAGTAAAAATGCCCCTTTTTTGTACAAGTACTAATTATCTTCTTTTAGAGCTTTCCTTAAATCTTCTCTCCTGATATTTTCTGCCAAATATCTTTCTAGGTTTTTTGTTGTGGTTTCAATGGTAGCTGAATGCTTTGAAAACCACTTACTTAAAATATTCATGAAGATTCAGTAATGATTGATATGCAGGAAATCCATTTATTGAATGTGAGTAGATGAATTTGTCTTGTATATTCTTATTCCCAGATAACTGCAAGCCACTACATTGACCACACTATTCCATGTTTACAGTTTCCCACCCAGCATGTCTTAATGACTTTGATGTCCAAAATCATGAATCTAAACACTGACACCCAGAAAAACGACCTGGCAGTTTTCTTCTCTATTGCCTTAATACTATGTGGTCCTTCATCAATAACATAAGCCTCACATGTAAATTTATTATTCAGTAGTGCGACCCAATCAATAAAGCTACTTTTAATAATATTTAAGGGGCCAAAAATTATGAATACTAATTTTATTGTAAATTTTCACTTTATGCTTGCTTAAACTTTTGTATTTAAAGAGTACACACTGAGAGAGATCTATCTAAAAAAATTTAAATATTTCTAAAATGTTGATAATAATTATTAACAATTTAACTATAGATTATATAAATATAAAATTAAACATTAAATGATATATTCATAAATGACAAGTAATATAATTAATAAATACATTATAAATAATACAATTTAAATAATTTACTATGAATATAAATTAATTATAATGTTTTAACCCATTCAATCATGAAATAAACACCACTACCATGCTTTGGGTGTGGATAAAACACAGTGCTGGGTCCCAAGAAGCTTATTCTCATTGATTATTTTCAGTGCTTTTGGAAAAAATACATTCAAGCACTAAATCAGTTCTAAGAAAGAATAGAAATGTAACAAAATCAAAGAATAAAAAATAAAACAGTAAGATGTGAAATACAGGGAATCCTAATTTGTAAGAAAATAAGGGATATTAATAAAAAGTTTGGTCAGGTATGGTGGCTCACGCCTGTAATCCTAGCACTTTGGGAAGCCGAGATGGGAGCATTGCTTGAGGAAAGGAGTTTAAGACCAGCCTGAGCAAGAGCGAGACTCTGTCTCTACAAAAAATAGAAAAATTATCCGGGCACGGTGGCATGCTCCTGTAGTCCCAGCTTCTCTGGAGGCTGAGGCAGGAGGATCGCGTGAGCCCAGGAGTTTGAGGTTGTAATGAGCTATGATGACACCACTGCACTCTAATCCAGGCAAAAGAGCAAGATCCTGTCTCAATAAAAATAAAAAATTAAAATAAATTCAAAAATGTTTAAAATTTTGAAAACGTGTCATTCTCTTGACTCTGATTGTCTTTAGAAAAGGCTAAGAGAAGGTGATAAAAAGCCTATGTTTTTGTTGACTCTCTTTACTAACTGCAACATACTCTGAAAGCTCTTCCATGGCTTGATGTGGCTTGATTTTTCCCCAAAAGGTATACTTGAAATGTTTTCTTCTGATTTTTTCTTAAAACACTCAAAAGTCAATAGGATCTGGTAAGTGTAATCAAGAATTACTGAAATTCTGGAAGAAAAAGAAATATAAAAATAAATAAATAAAACACAGCCATTACCAAAAAACTACTTCAAATATAACAACTTAGACAGTTCAAGTGTTTAAGAACTAAAATTTCCCATACAATTTGTTGCACATCACAGTGTGTTTGTTCTTTCACTGATTAGATGTAGTTTGCGTGGAGTTCCACAGAGCATTTTTTTTTAATTATCAAAACCTTTCTTACATCACATAAAATAAGTCTTGTTTTGCCTTGTTTTTCCAAGTTGGAATTCATTTGCTCTTAAGCATGACATTTGTTAAAGGTTTTAGTCATACAAAATGTCGATTTTAGCTTCCTTTCACTTATATGAAAGAATATTTTCTTTCCTGTGGTTATGATCAGTTGTGAGAAAAAACCTTGTTACTTAAAGCTTAATGAGCATACAGTGGCACGTATCTTGCATTATGTGAATGTACACATTGGATGTTTTCTGGTCAGGTGTGAGAACATCATGATTCCTGTTCAGAGTAAAAATGTTACCCACATATGTCATATGTAAAACATTATCAGTGTGCCTACAATCAACAACCCATAATATGTGCAGCTGAGACTTTTTTCCAGAAAATGCAACCTTGATCAGATTGTCATCCATTCACTGCATATCTAAAAATCTTGCATGATAAGATTGGGGAAATGTTGCTTGTTATATCTTTTGAGTTAACAGTTTCATTTTCTCCCAGGACAAATAGGATTCAAGATGTTCACCAACAGGACATATTTTTAGGGCAAACCTAGGGTTTTGCTCAATTTCATACTTACCAACTGCAATTTTACCCATTTAATTTGTACACCATTAACCATAGGCAAATGGAAATATTTTAGTGCAGGGTTCCGGAACCTGCACATGGGGCCTTCTAGGTCCTTAAGTGCAGCCTTTTGTGGCGTATGACTGAATCCAAATTTTACAGAACAAATCTTTTTATTTTTATTAATTCAGTTTTGTTCATCTTTTATATTTTTATTTTATTTTTAAAATGAACTTATTTAAAATACTGAAGAATAAATTAAGTTTCAATGAAATAATCCTCCCAGATTGACCGGCACAATTAGAACACCTTAAGCCAAAAGGGCTAAATTGACGGCTGCTACCCTCGTGATTTAGTTCTAACTTCCCCTGCCTGACTGGCGCCACTACCTCATGAGGCTGGTTGGCGAGAGTTTATGGGCGTCGAGTACGCCAGTCTGTTATCAGCTTTTGACAATGGTGAACTGTGTTTTTGTTTGAAGTGGAATTTGTGAATAGTTGCATAGCTCAACAGTGTTTAAAATTCTGTCTGTTTAACAACTCTCATGTCAAGGAAGACCAAGAGAATGCTGAAGGAAAAAACAGATGTTTTCATAAGGATTGGGAATTGCAATATTATCCTGTTTCTGCCAAAGATAAGATGATTTTCTTGCTCTGTGATACTGCAATATCAGCATTAAAGAAATTCAATACTCATCAGCATTGTAATACTCATAAGGATCACAAATATTTTAAATTAGAGGGAGAGGTATGAAAGGTTGTATTGCAGAAATTAAAAGATGAAAAGCAGAAGCAACAATAATTCTTTCAAGCAGCAATAAGAGCTAGAAATAATGCCACCGAAGTGACTTATAAAGTAGCTTATATACTCAGGGAAAAGGGGAAGCCATTCAGTGATGTAGAAATTGTGAAAGAATGCATTGTTGAAGTTGTAGGATGCTTAGACCCTGATAACGTTTCAAAGTGCAAACAACTGCCTCTTTCAAGGAAAACCATAACTGACTGGCAGCATGAATTAGCCTTCAACTTAACAGAACAACTTCATGCAATACTTCCAAAGGAAAATACATATTATTCAATCAGCTTGGATGAATCAACTGATACTACTGACTCAGCACAAGTTTTATACTTCATTATGGTCATAACAGAAGATTTTCTTTGCTATGAAGAGTTACTTCCTTTGGGCAGGCAGCCTTGCAAACAACTTGAAGAATAGATATCTTCAACAACTCTCAAATGTAGTGAAATTGGACTGAATTTGGTAAATTTAGTGAGTGCATGTACAGACAGTGCACCTTCCATGACAGGAAAACATGAAGGGTTTATTGCACAGATTAAAAAAATTAACAAATCCAGAGGCTCCCATTTCTTTTCATCATATCTTGCATCTGCAAAATCTCTGCACTAAAGCTACTATTTTAAATGATACTTTGAAACAAGTTATAAGTATTGTTAACTATATTCATGCAAATGCAACATGGCATCATCAGTTTCATAACATGCTACAGTTGAATGATGAAGCATTCAGTGTGGATTTGCTATATCATTCTAAAGTGTGTTGGCTATCACAGGGACAGGTATTAGCCAAAATTTTGTATTTGCAAGAACAGATAGTTAAATTTTTCAAATAACAGAATCAGAAAGGTGAATTATTGAAAGACGATTTCTATAGGAATGCAGCATTTCTGTGTGATATTAGGTCAAATCAAAATGACTTGAATATTTCTTTGCAAAGTAAAACTAAATCTATATATAATATGTGGTAAAAATACAAGCATTTTGAAAAAAGCTATCCTTTTTCAAAACATTTCTTCTTCAAAAGGAAATTTTGGATTAACACTTATTTTCCCTAGTTAGCAAGGTCATTGGTGAATTAAATGAAAGGTTCACTGAGAATCATGGCATCACACTCAAATTAGCATTTCAATCTCACCTAGTAGATATCACCAAGGCACCTAAACAACTACAGATGGAATTGATTGAGCTTTCAGTAGATGACATTTTAAAGTCATTTTTTCATGCTAAGAAAAATCCTATGGAAATATGGAAAAATGCAGTAGAATACCCATACCTTTGGCAACTTGCCCCAAAAATGCTTTCTTGCTTTTCAACCACTTATTGCTGCAAATCTACATTTGCCTACCTAACCCAAGTAAGACACCCTTAAGGTCACAAATGACTGAGGATCTAAAGGATCATCTAGAGGATCAACTGAAACTGCAGATCTCCCTGCTGCAACCAAATATTCAAATGCTTTCAAACAAAAAGCAGACACAACAAAGTAATTAAAAGGTTAACTAACTTTAAAATTAACAAATAGCTTTCATTTTTTGAAATTATTAACACATAAGAAGCTCCCCCATCCCTGTTTTAGTGTGTTGTAGGTATAAATTTAAATTTCCCCCAAACACACCACACACTCTCACACACACACACACACAAACACACACACAAACACGGCTCGTTGTGCAAAGCTTTTCAAGGAGTACTTCTTTGTATAATATTCCAGATCACATGATGTCAATGCCCCCACTACTTAAAGTGAAATGGAGATAATAGTATAATTGTATGATCCTCATATATAAATAATTCCAAAATAATAAGGTGGGTGGGGATAATACATGAACATTTGTTCTTTTAATTATACATAGAAGTATTGCCAGGTCAGAGGGAAAAGTATTCAATTATCTATAAATTAATTATGATCTTTCCCTTGAAATACTCAGTAGTAGAATATTAGTGTAGGGAAAATGGAGAATCGGGTCTACCTACAGACGCAAGTGAGGAACACTCAAGCGCTAGGAGTGGGCTGCATGAAGAGTATCTTGCACATTTAAGGAGTTGCTTGGCACTTTTGCATGCAATAGATTCTCTAAAATAAGTTGACTCATGTCTGGATTGATGATGTATCTCTTAGAGCGTATTCGAGGGCGGCACAGAAGCCAAGCCCTGTCACTTTTAGCTCCACCATCTACAATCTACTTCTAGTCACTTTTCGCTCTACCATCTACAATCTTAGAATATTTTCGAGAGATGAAACATATTTTTATCCAGAAAAAAACACCTTTGTGGGCCTCTGGGTACGAATATGATGGTCTCAGAATAAAGTATTATGGAAGCTGAGGGTAGAGCACAGAGTAGAACTGCTCTGCACAAAACAAGGGGAAATTTTGGCCATTCTGTATTTTGTTTTCATTTTCTCGTTTTGATTTTCTCCTGAGAAATGAGGAAGTGAAGGAAAAAAAAAAGAGAAGGG
>VBSM01001927.1:15391061-15441950 GCA_008086735.1 Cheirogaleus medius
GGCAGGAGGATTGCTTGAGCCCAGGAGTTTGAGGTTGCTGTAAGCGAGGCTGACACCACAGCCCTCTAGCCCGGACAACAGAGTGAGACTCTGTCTCAAAAAAGAAAAAAAATTTTGCTTATAAGTGGACCCACGTATATATTAATATTTTGTATACACAAGATCTGGCAGGAAAACTTCTGTTTAGTTAACTATAGGAAAATTGTCAGTACTCTTTCTCTTCCTTCAACATAGCATAATCAGCAACACTCTCAGGAAGAACAATCAACCCAAAAGCTTGTCACCCCTGCTCTATTCACATTAATAGAGCAATGACAATAATGACACCAATAATATTAATGATATTCAGTTACTCCTTATTTCATGTCTACTCCAAGTCAGCCATTTTGTAATCATTTTGTAGAATATAAACAATAACCCTGCAAAACAGATATCACTGCTCCTATTTTAAATATAATGAAAAGTACACCTTAGAAGAAGAATCAGAACTATGAACATAACCTGGTTTTGCTAGTAAATCATATTTCAACTGTATTTTTAAAACTTACTTTAGAAACACAAACAACAGCTTTGTGCAAAGGAGGTTAGAAGTCCAGAAATTAGTGTTTATTTTTATTATTTCTAAAAAAACCTTCTTTTTTTCTCTCTCTATATTGAGACTATACATGGTAATGGCCATTTGTTATGTTTTCTGGCTACGCAACAGCTTTTAAACACAATTTCTATTTTGGAGATTTTTCAAACTTTTAAATCCCAAAGGTGACACAGACATGGTGGATCAGACACACCCATGCAAGATTGATTTTTAAGCACGCTTCCATGTGAAATTTATTTTCAGGCAAGTGTAATAATGGAGCCATCAGATCCTTGGCAGTAGTCATGGCGTCCTGTGCCCAGGGTGAGGAATGTAACTTCTACTGTTTTTGCCCAGGAGTGGTAGGTGAGCAAGTTTTCACTCTGAAAGCCAAAAGCTACTGATATTTTTTAAATAAATTCTATCATGAACTAAAACAGTTGATTTTTGTTGTTGTTGTTTCTTTACTGCTTGTTTTTAAATTTAGAACCTTTATTTCCTGAATTTTATATTTAGAAAATTTAAAAAATTCAAGAATATGTAAAAAAACGCAAAAAAAAAAGAAACTCACCCTAGAATCGTATCACCTAGAGGTTCACACTGTTACTATTTTAATGACTATTTTTTCAGATTTTTCTATATTTATTGAAATATACACATGCACACTCATAAATGTATACTCTTCATGCTTGCATTTAAGACAGTTTTTGTTATCTTATTAATTTGTGTTAAAGTCCAGTGATGCTGAGAACATAGACTAAGTGTCTCCACATTTAAATCAAAGTGTTAATCATAGTGACATATGATTAATTAAAAGATAGCTATATTGTTATTTATGATTCCCTGCCCAGATACCCCCTCCAGGACCAAAACACTCATTTTCCCAGCTTTTGATTTTTGGCAGCTTGAGTGTCTTTCCACAACTTGTACTTGGCTAAAGAAACCTGCCACTTCCAATGTCATACCTCCTTCCCAGAGGCAGTGCATATCCAGTGACAGATTGATGAAGGATTTAAAAGGAACACCTTTCTTGAATTAAATTAGGGAAACCCTAAGTGGCCTTCCCAGTTCAGAGATTTCCAGAGGAGCTGTTGAGGCTTTTGCTTTGACTGCATCACAGTTATACTCTCTCTTTCCCAAATCTTGCTTCCTTCACTTCACCACATACGTTAAAAATAATCCCATGTCATCTTGCATAACACTCTTCATACCAGAGCCTGTTTCCCAGGGAATTCAATTTGCAACAATAGCAAAGTATCCCTGAAAACCAAGAAGACTAAACAATTTGGTCAGGGAACTGACGTGGAGATGATGGCAGAATTTTTAAGGTATATACAGTTCTGCAATGTTTCTGTTTTCCTCTTTCTGGGGGAAGAGCGAATTATTATTCTCTTAATCTCATGACGTCAAGCAAAAATGGCCCAAGAGAAAGAACCATAGAGCTTGAGAAAATAGCGTATGCTTTCAAGAAAAGTAAAGCTTCTTCCTTGGTCTAAGCCAGTCTGGAGCTATTCTGAACAGGAAAATGAAGAGTGCAGGAGTGGTAGCCAGGAGGGTCAAGCGTGTATTTTATGGGCCAGAAGGAAGCTATTTTATATGGCTAAGTCATCTAGAAAGGACCTCACCTCAAAGGGCTGCCTGCTGGAACAAGAAGAGGCTAGAATAAAAGGGTTATGCCATATTGTTAAAGACCGTTTAAAAAAAGGGGGTGTGTGGGAATCATGACTCATATAAAATAAACACATAATCAATGATTTGAGCTCATGTGCTTATGAGAGAATCAGTAAGAGGTCACAAGAAGACTCCAAAGAACAGATAAATATATAAACCTATCAGGAATATTGAAATTAATTTGCTTAATAGATGCAAAACTGGCAAAAACCCATAGGGCAATAATCAAATGCATTCCACTGGACACAGTTAGCATTACTATGGACAGGAATCAATTGCTTTGCTATCCGTTTTCTGCAACTTACAGAGTTGGAAAATAGAAGGAAAATAACTCAGACAGCTTACCTATCTGGCCACTAATATCCTGACATCAACCAAGGACAGAAGCTGAGGAACATCTCAAAATAGCAGCAGAAAAGTGCATGCTCTGTGTCAAGAGCACAGGTGACAGTCCCTAACTTCCCCAAAAAGTAGCCCATAAATGAATGATCATTGTCAATGCTTGCCATGACAGAAATCATTTATCAGTTGAGCTAGGTCAAGAAAAAATACACTAACTGAGTAAAAAGATCTATGTCCTCTTAATTCCCATTCACAAGCCCCAAGAGCTGCCCTGTCGCTGGAGAAGCTAGGGGTCACACAGTGAGCAGAGGAGGGAAAGAGGAAAAGGGTATACAATAGGAAGTTCACAGGTGACCCACGGGGGTGAAGAGGAAGTAGTTTGAAACTATTAATAAATGTGAGGTTCAAGTGTTTGGATAGACCAGACTGGGTGTTTTAATTTGAAAATGAGACAATTTTATTGCCTAAAATTCACCAAAAAGCTGTGTTATATTGGTTATTCTATGCCTGCACTTCTTATACATCTTTTTGCTGTTTTCTGCCCTGCTCCTTGCCTGCAGCACACAGCGTTATCTGAGTTTCCATGTCTTCTGCTTCTGATTATGTCCAGACAACGGGAGCAGAGGCAGGGCATCAGAGAAAGGGAAGAAAGGGAATTCAAGGTCTTTATTTCACTTGTACTGTCTGTACTGGGTATAGCTAGCTAGTGCCTCTGTTTCTTCCCCATGGTGACAACTCATGTGGGATACCATATGAATGCTTAAAGTGCTCAAATAATCTTTCTCCAACCTTACCTCCGAAGACCTGCAGGTTATTAGCACCCACTATTGGGAATCCCAGGGTGCTTCATTCTTTCCCCTTGGTTTCCTTAATCTTACCACATCTCTGTAAGAACCACCTTGTTAAATTCCTTTTAATTTCAATGTTGACTGTGCCATCTGTTTCCTGATGTGACCCAGACTCATGCATATGGGATCTGTCAAAAATATCATCTAAAGCCATTGAAGATCTGATGGAATGTGATTGAAGCACTGGTCTGAGAAAAACAAAGCAGTTTGCTTTTTGAATTTTACTAGGTCAGGCTTGCTCAATGAAAAAGATTATATTAATCATAGCAAGTATTGGGCAGATGTAGAATAACATATTGCTGGTAATAGTATGACTGGTCAATCGCTTTAGTGTGGAATTTAATGAGGTGGAACTGAAAATGGGCCTGCCCTTCACCCCAGCAACATACCTTCTAAAAGTTCTAAAATACATGAACACATATATATATATAAAATGCTATTGAAATATATTCATATGCCATTTATTTAATAATTCATATTAATTATATTATATAACTATATAATATAAACTATTAATGTTTAAATAGTAATTAAATATAATAAACTATCTTATAAATAGTATATTACAGTCTATACTTTTATAAGCAGTGTTTCCCACTCAAAAATGTATCAGGGAGCTCTTTGGTATACAGTATCATTTGTAATGGCTCATGGTATTTCATGCTATAATAATTAACTTAATCAAATTCTCTAATCATAGCTAAGATCTTTCCAATTTGGGGCTAGCATAAACATTGGTTTGATGAAAGCCCTTAATACTTTTAACCTTGCATATAATTTTAACAATCTTTTCTATATTGCAGTCAGAATATATTTTTAAAACATAGATTACACTGACTTACATCCCCAACAGTGGCTGTGAGTGCTTTTTGCTCCATGTTCTCAAGCACTGCATCAATATGTAACTACTATTAATTGAATGTATACTATATTGATATAAATTATTTGTAAAACCACCTGATTAATTATCATATGTTAAACAATTAATCATGTCAATCCTTATTTTTTCCAATCTGATAGGCAAAATATTAACACTTTGGTTTTTATTTGGAATTGCTAGAAAACCAGTTGGTTTATGAAAAGGAGAAAGACAAGCCAAAGTCAGGGCATATACATGAACAGTCTTATTTTCACAAGTGTCTTGGAACTGATCATTATAGCAACAATAAGATACCTCTTTAGGTCTATCAAATAGAAGAAAAAAGAAAATATCTGACTATAAAAGGTTTGGAAAAGATGTGAGAAATTGCAAGCTTTTAAACCCTACTGGGGAAAACATAATTGATACAAACATCCTGGAGGGAAATTTGGTAATACCAAATTAAGTTGTCGATGTACATTTCCATCCAATGACCCAGTGATTCTATTTCTAGAATCTATTGGAGTCATAAAATTGTGTTCTGGATAAGAGGGCTTATCTAAAGAATCATGTTGGGGACCCAATTCATAAGAAACTTTCATATGTGTGCACAAGAAAGCAGATAGAACATAGCCACTGAAGTGTTATGGCTAATAGCAAAAATATGTAAGCTATACACTGTCCATTGGTAAGGAAAAGGACAAGTAAGCTCAGTGTTCCCTGATGTTTATATATACAAATGAACAAAACCAACATTAATTAATAATAAATCTAAAAAATATAATGTTGAGTTAAAGAGAAAACAGAAGAATAAAACAGTATCATACCATTTATGAATATAAAACACACATAACAATAAATTAGTATGGGATGATATACATATGTGTTATAAAAGTACACACAAGAAGTGCATGATGAAGGTACATGTCAACCTCAGGATCTTAGGGGGGGTAGGCATGAGGGAAAAGCAATGGAGGGCTGGGGCTTTAGTTATATCAGTAATATTAATACTTTTTTGCAGTTTTCAAAAGAAATCTAATGCAAAAAGAAAGGAAAAGGGAAGGAAAGAGAAAATAATGTCAGGTGGGAGTGAGTGGTGAGTGAATGAATAGGAGCTTCATTCTCCTTCCCCTTAATGTCACTAAATTTTTCCAATTGATATTAACAATATAACTTATATTGCTTGTATTTATCTGTCTAAAATATGCTCAGTAGTCTAGTATGATGATTTTTCCCGACTGCTCTTCAATGGTAATGTAATACATCTTGTCTTGCGATAAATCTTGAGCAGAATGTTTTAGAATCAGCTTAATTCCACATTACAAATTGCTGATAAATAAATATAGACATAAACATTTTTGTGTATTAAAAGTAATTGAATTGATATAGTATTCATTCCTTCAATGATATTGAATTTTAATAGAAAATGTCTGTTGAATTTATAATGATTATAGAGCTATAGCTTCTGAGAGGCAGTTACTACAGATTTATTCAGAAAATTCACAGATGTCTTCTAATAACAGTCAAATGAGATGGCTAGTGCATAAGGTATTTTCATCGTGATTTTCTACACCCCAGACAAGAACAGCTGCCACTTGGAACAGACATATCCTCTGACTGATGACCACGTCTAGTAAGTTGACAGGCTCTTTCTGAGCAGCTAAACACATAGAATATTTTTTTGGCATAGACTGCATATTTAACAAACTAATACCTAAAATCATTCCAATTTGGACCTGTATGCTTATAACTGTGATGTTTTATTTAAATACCTCATTAAACTATGCACTGTTATCCTGAAACTGGAAAAGTAGTCCAGGAAAAGCTCCCTGTGTACAATTGAACTGAGCATGTATCTAAGAAAATGAAAAATTGTAGCTGCTAGTACTGTTTCTCCACTTAAAATGGAGATCTAAGGGTTAATTCACTTAACTCTGTATGCCCAAGTGTCTTCATTTTTAAAGAGTGGGGAAGTGGGGAGCTTGTACATGTTTAATTCTAAAAATATCTATAGATTTTATAAAAATAATATTAAGGATGTGAAATTAAAACAAATCTCCCTATAGTCATTCCCTTATTAACCTTCTTCAAAATTCTGAATTCCAAGATAAATAACATCTCTAGTGTCTAGCCAATACCTTCAGACTTCTCTGTCACTACTTAATATATAAAGTCCTAAAGGTGTCTGGCTATCCAGATGTCCACATATGCTGTTCAGAGAATGACATTCCTCTTCTCTCTGGCTAACTCCTTCTCCTCTTTATTGTTGAAAGCTCAGTTCACATAACACCTCTTCTGAGAAGCCTTCCCTGATCGTAAAATCTACGATCCTTTTATGAGCTCTCAAGGTCTAATGTGAATACCTCTATAATGATGCATTACTCTTCTTATAAATATTGAATTTATCCTATCTGAATTTATGAGAGCTGGGCTGCCTTATATTCATTTTGGTATCTTTAGTGCCTGGTAAAATTCTTATGAATAGCACTCATTCAATAAATATCCTTTGAATGAAGGAATAAAGAAAAGCAAAGTCATGCATGTAATTCTCTCCATGCAATTTATAGTAGGGTTATTTTGAAAACTGAAGAGTTACATTTTATCTAAGTTAACTAATACTCACAGTTACTGTTCTATCTTTCTGAGTAGGAGTGTGAGTTGAAGATTATACCTCAGACACAAAATTAGTTTATTTTGGTTTTGCTCAACTGTGACATACCATAAAAAAGAAGAGTAAGAGAAAAAAATCATCTCTAGGAGAAGCCTTTATCTGTGGCTGTAAATGATATTTATAAAGAAAATATTGTTTTATCAAATGTCTAAAATAAAAATTATTTCTTAGCATCACCTTTCTCCCATTTTCAGATTAGAAAGCATAAATAGCAAGTCAGAAACAGGATGTTAGCCAAGGGCATGGAAATATAAGGTCCAATGTGCTATCAACACATCAAGGATAACATCGTTCTTATAATTTATTTTTTTTCAAATGTTGAAATGTTTAGCATAAACACCAGTGCTCAAGTGTAAATTCTGGCAAAAAAATATTATTTTTCATTCACATGATAAAAAGAGATGTTTATGTATATATAAAATTAGAACCATGTTCCTGCTAAAAGAGGATCACTAATGAGGTATGCAAATATCTCTCATTTGTTTTTAGAATATTCATAAAAGCAAGTTATTCATTTGGGAAAATACAGCCACCATAAAGCATATCAACCACATCTTCAATCCTTTTTACTTTTAAAAAGATATAGTAGCTTGTAATGCTAGGGAATGCAGATGAGGAATATGTAGGGTAATTTATGCTATTTGGTTCATTTTATTTTCCATAGACAAAAGGTTGCTCAATTGCAAATGGAAATCTTTCTGTAAGGGCTGTGATTACTGAGAGTCACAGTTCCTACATGCTTAAGTATCAAGTTAAAGCATTTATGATGTAACATACTCCATTTTATTACTTATTTTATGTAAGTTTCATTCTGTAATGAAGCACAAGCTTCTGTAAAATCTCTCCTCAGGGCTGCAGGATACACAATGTGACATTGCAAAAAAGAGAAAGCCACTTATCCTCCCTTTCAGTTTTTTTGAAGAGAGAGAAAAGATGCCTATTTCCAGGGGCCACAACTTCTCAGTTGAGCATTCCTTAGACCAGATACCAGCACTGGATTTTCTCCCTCCCAATCCTCTAAACAGACTATCTTGGGCATAACAGTGTCATCTGACACTGGAAAAGAATCCCCTAAAGGTAGTTAATAGTGTCACTTACCACAAAACCTGATCCTCCTGATGGAAAGCCAGCTATGAAGCCTTGATGCACAGTAAATTTTCTTTTTCATGCAGATTAGGAGATCAACAGGATAGGTCCATGGTGCAGTGAAAGAGATACAGGTGAAAGAGATTCTCAGCCTTTTTACGTGAAAGATAGTTGACTTTGACAAGGACTTCAATCAATTTCAATTGGTCCACTGGACATGTGGACCTCTTCTAGCAGGCAAACTCATCTGGTACTTCCTGGGTCTGTACAGATAAAGAGAGCAAGCTTCTAGAAAATGTGCCTTGGCTTAGGTCCAAAGGTTGTAGTAGGAAGGGGTCTTCTCCAGCAAGCCTATGGCTTGATAGGTACCCAGATATCCAAATTTGTGACTTATCACAGAATGCAATTGATCATAATGGTCTGTTAAACCTAAGCCCTAATCATTAGTAAGGGAATCACAAACAAAAACTAAGCACACAAACAAACAAAACTCTCAAAAACGAAAGTTCACTCTTTTAAGCTCTTACTTGAAGTATTAGGAAGTAGATTTGCTTTCTATAAGTAAGGTTTTGCTTTCATGTTTATGAAGGTTCATGGGGATTGCTAAGAGTTGAATTTCCATGTAAAACCAGGTTCAACATCTGAACATTTGTTTTATCACCATAGATAATAATTAGTTAGATCTTTCTATAGACCTGGTAGCTTTAGTGCAGTGGCGGTATCTTAGCCAATGTGGTTTATTGGAGGCGCGATTATTGCTAATACAAACCTGGCAATTTCATCTTTGCAGTGACCCTGTGAAGTAGGTACCATTAGTATTAATCTCATTATAACTTCATGATGACTTGTATTTATAGATAAAATAACTGAAGCTTAGTGAGTGTGACTTTTCCAAGATCATAGACTTCATAAGTGGCAGTGCCTGGACTCAATTTAGGTTTATTTGACTATAAAGTTGCTGCTCTTAACAAATTAGCAACCTTTAATGTAGATTTTCATAATGCCCTAAAACAGAAATGGGCATACTGACTCTGTAAAGGTCTAGATAGTAAATGTTTTAAGCTTGGGGATCGAGAGGCAAAATAGAGCTTATTACATAGGTACTTGTATAACAAGATCTAAAATTTTTTTCGTATATTTGTATGGATGAAATTCAAAATGCAGTCACAATAATTGAGGGTGGATTGGTGGTCACCAGTGGCCAGGAAAGGTGGGGAGGAGAGAGGGGATGAAAGGAAGTTGAATAATGGGTAGGAATATATGGTTTGATAGAAGAAATAAGATCTAGTGTCAGATCAGTAGTATGACTATAGTCTTCAATATTCTATTTAAAAAATATTTCAAAATACCTAGAAGAGAAGAATTCAAATGGTTCTAGCATCAAAAGAAAAGACATTTAAGGTGATGGGTATTCTATGTACACTGATTTGATCTTTACAAATTGTATGAATATATTAAATTATCACATGTACCCCAAAACTATATACATCTATAATGCATCAATAAAAAATAAAATGCAATAAATAATAATTGAGAGCAATTTTTTTGGTAATAGAGATATACTGATGAGAAGAATGGAATTCATGTATGAAAGGAATAAAATTTCATTTAATTGGGGTTCAAAATTAGAGTTCCTTACTAGCAAATCTATTACAGATATTCATCTGTAAAAACCATTCTTTGTCACATAAAAAAGTAAGCACCAGATTCAGGTCCTAGGCTGTAGTCTGCTCTCAAAGCATCTGTGTTCAAAGGAACTACAAATCTGTTTGTTTGTGAATAACAAGCGCACCAATAGGACTTTCCTAACAGCTTTACACACAGGTTAGAATATTTCATGGTGCATAAGAGTATTTCTTATGCATACACTTTTATTGAAATTAGCTCAGCCCTAGCATCTACTCAGCACATGGAGAACTACTGTTCAGAGATCAAATCATAATTCCGCAACATCTGCCAGATATGTTTAGAACTCCTGCATTATTGATAATACAAAATCTAAACATATAAGCAAAAATTATACTACATTCAAAGTACTTTCTATTACCTTGTAAAATATACAAAAAATTAAAGGAAATTTAAATGACTCTAATTATATAAAAACTACTGATTAAAGAAAACCCTCTTATAGGTGAGAATAGCTTAAATATTTGTTGAACTAGGGCTACAGAAATCATGTAACTCAATAAGATTCTTAATTTTATATGTACTTTAATGAGTTTTCCATTGTGAAGATCCAGAAGGTTTGACCCCAAAGTGACACATCCTAATAGCATTGTAATGTTAAAGTTATGCAATTCATATTAACATGCCTAAAACTCAGCTATACTTTATGTTCAGCTCAGAGATGAAATTAATTATACTCCATTGGGGATTTATTCAAACCTAAGAGAGTCTTTTCCTTTATTTTTAAATTTTATTTCTTGTTAGGAAAATATAATGCTCAAGTTTTCGATTCATTATTCTTAATTTACTCCAATTGTTTTAAAATATCGGTCTGATGTCAATGGTGCAATTAGAGATTCTTAACAAGCCTTTTAACACTGTTTTCTTAACCCCAGGATCTGACTTTGATTTGCTTCTCATGTAGCATGCTGATAGGGATGTATTTTTAAAGAATGCTTAATAATTTTAGTTTTGTGTCACAATTAAAAAGATAAAAATGAACATAGGAGAAAACAGAATGAATAAATGCCCTTTGTCATGCTGATGTTTCTTGAATAACAAGAATTTGCATTTTTTTAAGTTCTAAGATCTCCAGTGCATTTTTGATCTTCCAACAATGTTTTAGAATAGATGATGTGCAGAAAGGGTTTAGTAACTCTCTTCCACTCCTTTCTAAACATCTGGATTATGCCCTAGGTCATAAATCTGGCTGTCAACTATTTAAGAGTTTATTGAGAAATCCAAGGATCAGGCACTAAGTCAATGGTGCCAATTTAGCTTTCAAATTAAAAAAAAAGAAGAAAGAAATAAACCTAATGATGTGCCTTACATTATTTTTAAGACAACCATGAAATGAAGTACTTGCCTTGTGACTGGGCTCAGAAAGCGATATCCAATGGAAATCAGTGTTGTAATAAAACACTGGGTGAGCATCAGTGACTGGTTTACAATAGGCAAAGGGGATATGAAAACCTGCTCAAAGAGCTTACGCAGAAATCAGTGATGCTGAAAAGCTGCCAAGATGGCCTGAAGAAAAGTACGGAAGAGGTTACAGCTACTTGTCACAGATTTCTTTTTTCTGAAGTTAAACTGTCAAAAAATCTCTTTCGCCTTGGAGAAGCATAAGTTACCATACATCATTTGAAAACTGTTGGGAGAATTCAATGGGACAGTTGAAAAGTCCCTTTTGGTTGGTGAAATAGATCTTCCGGAAAGATGGCATCAAGATCAATTACCCCAGGTTTCTCTTGAATGGTGGCAAGGCAACTGAGTAGGAGAATGATTTATTGAACTATTTAACAGGTGTCATGCTGGGTGGGTAGTATCTATGGTATGTGTCCATAGAGGAGAAAATAAAATAAATTCTGTAATGAAATATTTGGCCATAGTTGGCAAAAGATAAAATCCAGAAATAGAGTTCCTATGAAGAAATTCAGTAAGAGGTGGAAGAAATTGTGAATTCTACATAATGGGGGACCAGGAAGTAACTACGATTTACACTAGCATCTCTGGAGAGCCAGCTGAAGGAACAGCTATTAGAATTCACTGATTGTCAATTATTTAAAAGCTGAACAAAATAAAAGTAAGATACCAAACTCATAGCTTAGCATTTAATTCTGGCTTCCAGCCTCAAGGCCTGATGTTTCTTCCTATCTTTTCTTACTGTAATACAAAAATTTTACTCTGAATTTTTCAGATCAGCTCACTGCACTAATCAAATTAGTCCTCTATTCTGCTCATTTCTCTCTGTGTGTGTGTGTGTGTGTGTGTGTGTGTGTGTGGAGACCCAACTGTGGCATTCAGGTTTTTCTTTTGAAGTATTGCAAATATTTCTTGTAGCTATTGTATTTGCTCTTATTGTAAGGAAATGACCATTCTATTAATTCCAAAATATAACCACGTTCTGCAGTTAACTTTATCAGAGAATTTAACTTTGGACTTTCTCCTAGATACAGAAAAAGGCTTATCCCACATCATTCCCAAACTTTATACTAAAAAGAAATTTGTTTTTCAAGAAGCACAGTGGTGGGCTGGAGTAATGAAAGTAGCATTAAACTAGAAGTCCTGGAGTTAGATTATATCTACAAGACCAACCAGACAGACATGTTTCAGCAGCCAGACAGCCAACAGACCAAACAAACAACAGACCAAAGCAAACATTTGACTGGTTGTATGTTAGGGTTATTTTTGATAGAAGTGCCTGTTTGATAATTCATACCTTCAATACATGCATCTTAGTGATGACAATATTATCTCACCTATTAATACAAGCAGAAGAATTTTATGCCACATATTCTAAGATTTAAAATTTCAACTAGAAAGGTATCTTTCATGTCCTCTTCCTTCAATATTATTTTTCCCTTTTGTCCTGCTTTCAGAAATACTGAGAATCCTGCTATGTTCTAATGTAATCTAAATATCCTTTAAGACATGCATTTTACCTTCTTTATTGTTAATGTTCTCTGTTCTCAAAACATATACATATATTGCTTTTCAATCATGTATTATCAGCCTATTATAGTTGATTTCTTCAAAAGGTCTCATTTCCCTCTTTGGATCTTTAAGCAATTCCTTAAAATGAATGAGAGAGGAAATTGTAGGATTGCATAAAAGAGAACCTGTAAAAACAAGTGTTTTAAGAATCAAGGTATGTTAGTCTCTCACTTGTGAAGAATGGCCAATCCCCTTTAATCTCTTCTAACATGCATGCAGATATTAAGTAATCAATTTTAAAGTTTTTATGTTATTATATCCACAAGAATGGTATCACTCTCGGGGCAGAGGGTGAGCAGTTTCAACTGAGAACATATTCAAATAATCCAAAAAGTTTGAGTCCCTTAGCTACTAATACAATTCTTTCACCTTCAAGTAGAGAAATCTGACCACTCATTAAGACAAGAACATAAATCAGGCTTTAAAAATTTTGTGACCAAAATATTTTGAATGAATGTGATCACAATTTCTTAATTTAGATTTTTCTGTTAAATTGACTTTATACATTGTTTATTCCTTGGCATTATATTTAAAGTTCATTTTACTTCCTTAAACAAAATGTAGCATTATTAAAAAATTATTTACCTAATTTAATAGTATTTATATATAAAATTGAGTAAGGTACTTATAAGTCTGTATATTCCAATAAGAATCTTCCTTATTATAAAAAAAAGTACAGAGATATAATGTATAATATACTAAGAAGATAATAAAAATTACTCTGAATTTTACTCCCAGAAGGGAATAACTTTTAAGATTTTAAATACTTTTTTCCCTCTATTGTTTTATCAGAATAATTAACACATAAATGTTTAGTCCTGGATAGAAAATGATATTAAAATAAAACTTAATAACATATTATCAATAGCTTGTTATCTTAATGATATAAAAATTAAATTCAATATATTAAGTATGTTTTTCTTTTCTCTTTCCATTCCTGGGTAGGCATCCTTTTTTTCTCCTTTGCTTCTTTTACTGTTTATCCAAACCACTTCTCAGATTCACTTTTCTCCTTTCTTCTTTCCAATGTAAATGCAATAAAAATCTTAGTATTTATCATTGCATATTTTTCTCCATACATACACAAATGGCCATCCCTAGATGTAATATATGAACTAATTTACATCTGCAGGTATAAAGTTATTTTTATTTGTTTTATAATTATAAGATTATCTTTATATGCTTGAATTTTATAACTCTAATTCAAAAATATATTTTCAGAAATTATTAAGCCTTTTCCATTTTTGCCAATAATGCACCCTCATTTCACGTCTTTACCAGCAATAGTGTTATTGTCTTCTGTATTTTTGATAACCTTCTAGATGTAAAATCATAGTCTCTTATTATTTGGATTTGAATTTCTCTACTACCAATGAGGTGAGCATCTTTCGTGTCTGTTAGTAGGATTTGCTCTTCTGATAGTTGCCTCATATCTTTATTCATTGTTTTGTTTATCCCATTTTTTTCAATTAATAGGAATTCTTTATGTATAATAAATATCAACCCTCTGTCTATTATCTACATTAGACGTATCCAAATTAACAGTTTGACTATTAATTCTGTCTTTTATGTCTGTTAGCTATTTATTTCTAATACTCCCTAAACTTCTATGTTTCTAAATCTTTAGAATGATGTACTCAAGGCCTTTTTTATTCTGCAATTGTTTTCAAAAGCTCCTTATTGATTTTTTCCTGGTTACTGGTGTAGAGAAAATGGAAAATTGTTTTCTTCTTACTATTTACTAAAATGCAAGCATGCGAGCTGTCTTTGACCCCATTCTCAGCACTTGAGTTCTGATTTGCCATTCTTCACAGTGGCAGGTTGATATGCTGGGATTTTAAAACACGCATAGCTCTGCTGGACTCCAGTGTGTTTTCTAGCCCACTACCTTGTTTATGATTCTCTATTGTTTTGTTTTGTTTTGGAACACGGCTCATCTGAACCACACCACACCTAACAGTTGACAATGCTTTATTTCTGGGGACCATATTCCCAGATGTGACTTGTCCCCATCAGTTCTCTCTCTCTCTCTACACACACACACACTCCTTTTTTCTCCCCCTGCTTCCTCCGTTGTTTGTTTTTTTTCTATAATTTGACAAACTGACTTTGTTAGTTTGTGGATAGAGCCAGCAAAACAGCACTCTGGGTGACATAAAAATCAGTAGTCACATAGTTTTTATCTTTAGAAAAGATTGCATTGCTAAAACAAAGGTGACAGAGCAAACAGTAAGAAACAGGTGAGTCATCTTTGTAAACACATATACTCTCAGGTGCATAGGTTCCTGCCTTTTCACAAAAGAGCAGGCAGTTCATGAATTACCCCATCCACTATTCAGTTGGGACCATCACCCCTGTAGAGTGCAGTCTCTCCCTCGTGTTGATTTCTAGGCCTAGTTCCCAATGTTGCTGTGAGTTTTCACCTTTCTTCTTATTTTTTAATGTGCTGCAGCTATGTCAGTAGGAAGCTAGGAGAGGTCATATTTGGAGTTGCCAGACAAACCCCTAATTTTAAAAAATGATAAATGTACACATACTGTCAGAATTCTAAAACATATTAACCCACTCTATTTAATTTAATTCATAAAATCTATAACTCACATTTTACTCTCGGTATTGTTACTCTGAAGTGAAACCTAAGAAAGGCAAAGGCACCTTTAGAGATTGCAAATAAATGAGAATAAAAAATGTGAAAACTCTGAGGCCGTGTTGTAAGTTTATAATTCTAAGAAACATTAAATAAGGAAAAATGCTAAAGGAGGGAGGAAGTACAAGAAATTAAACAGAATACCCAATGATCTCTGAAAGCCCTGCCAGTACTAACATGTCAAACTTAAGAGTGTAATATATGAAAGCACATGCCAGGAATCAATAAACATTAATTGTTAGTATTGCTGGGGTAAACACAATTCTAAATTGGTCTCAAAGATCCCACCTCCTGGTCTATACTCCTTGTATAACTCCCTCCCCTTGAGCATGGGATGGACTTGTAGATATGATGGGATTTTATTCCCATGATTAGGTTATGCTATAGGGGGAAAATATAATTCACGTCCCTAACTAGTTGACTTTTAAGTAGAACTGATCTAATCTTATGAGGCCTTTACATCTGGCCCAGAGGCAGAGAAATTCAGAGACTTGAAGTGAGAGAAACAGCAGAGCTCTTGCTGGCCTGGAAGAAAGCTCATAGTCATGTTGTGAACTGCATATGGAGGAGCCATGTGGCCTGGACCCTCTAGATGCTGATAGCACCATGAGCCCACAACCAGCACAGAAAACAAGAAAACAGAAAAGAGGGCTCTCAGTTCTATAAGCACAAAGAACTGACTTCTGCCAGCAAACTGAATGAGTTCAAAAGAGGCTCCAAGCCTCAAATGAGCACCCTGTTGTTTTAAGCCACTAAGTTGGTTGTAATTTTTTTTATATAGCAATAGAAAACTAGTACAGATACCAATAGCGATGCTTTATAATTAAATGCTCTACAATATGTAAATCTACTTAGCATGGATACTGGTACAGAGTAGCTAGTTATTAAATAATTGCTCTTATATCCATATTATGTACCACCTTCCCCAAGCAGAATACATGATGGGAGGAATATTCTCCAATATTGGCATAAAAACAGATGATAAATTCCGAAGGGCTTGCAGCTGTCCACTAATGCTATATCACATGGTCTTTGTAATGTAGACTGTGGTGCTATTATAAATTATAAAAACAACCTCATTTCTCCAGTTCAATTACAGGGAAAAGGGACATGTTTATCAACTGAGTGGGGAGGTTGTATGGTAATGCTCACTAATGGCCATAGACTAATGAACTGGTTTTTCTTTTGTTTTTTTGTTTGTTTCTTTCTTTCATTTTATTGCTTTTCCAGGTCATGGGATTTGACATTTTCTTCTATGGAATATTAGTTTCCTAAGACTGCCATAACATATCATCACAAACTGGTGGCTTAAAGCAACAGAAATTTATTGTGCCACAGTTCAGGAGGCCCTGAAATCAAGGTCTCAGCAAGGTTGGTTCCTTCTGGAAGCTCTAAGGGAGAAAATGTCCCAAGACTCTCTCCTAGTTTCTGGCAGGTGCTGGCAATCACTGTCATTCCCTAGCATTCACCCCTTCAATTTCTGTCTCCATCCTCATATTGCATTCTCTGTGTACCTGTGTATCCTGTTTTCTCTGTTTCTTATAAGGACACTCTATGGACTATGGCTCACCTTAATCTGGTATGGTATTATCTTGATCCTTACCTTGATCACATTTGTAAAGATGCCATTTCCACATAAACCATATTCTGAGGTTCCAGGTGGACGTGAGACCCTATTCAACCCATTACATGAAGTAGTACACAGAGACCAAAGCACTCTGCTGGACATGTATTGGTTGCTTAATTAATATGCAAATAATTTCATAATTGAATAATTACAGCAATTAAATAATTGAACAGTAATTTGTTAAATAATTGAAGAGGAAGAAAGGAATTAAAGACATAAAAGACAGAGATACGTGAAAGGGGTACCAGGCTAAATGAAGATGGTAAAGCAATTGTTTTACAATCTTCATTTAAGTCTATCAGCAGGTTTCAGATGATCAGCAAATTTCTATAATCTTGGGGTCTTGGTTTCATCATTTATTAATTAAATGGATTATATTCAATGATCTCAAAGATGCTTTCCAGTTCTAACATTCTATGATTCTATTAATAATAACTGTCAGTCCGTTCATCACTCATTTATTTTATAATGGTAAAATGGCATATATACTGGTTGGAAGATCTTAGTATCATCTTTTATACTGATTTTTCTGTTTATGTTAAAAGGAAAGGAAAGATAGTTAGTTCTCCCTAAGCACCAACCTTATATGTTCATACAAAGTAAGTTGAAGGAATCTTTTCTTGCTATGCTCTGTAGAGAAAAGGATCAGATCATAGAAGAAAGAATTGAGATTTGGATCAGTGCTATTAGATTCATCTCCATGTTCCCTGGTCCTCGGTTTCCAGTGTCAAGAGTAAGTTCTGGTACCGAGTTGAGCTGATAACAGAGTGATCACAAATACAAAGAATCCCACAGTTTATTACAGAAAAGAAAGATACTATACAAAGTGAAAGTAAAGAAGGAAGCTACCCAAAGTGAAAATACGTTCCCAGAGACAGGAATGGGTCAATCTCCACAAGTGGAGAAAGACATTGAGGACTCCCAGGTGGTTTCCTTTTATTGGCCTGGTCCAGGGGAGGGCTTACAGGAAGTGTGGGATATTACAAAACGATTGACAAATTTTCTTATCTGCTTATGCTCCACAAGTGGGTAAATTTCAAAACCTCAGATTCCTGGTTTCTCGTTAACTACGTTTTTCTGCAGTCCCTTCTCCTGTTTAGTTCCCAGCTTCTCTGCCCCTAGAAACCACCCTCCTGGCCTACACCCACCACCTGCAGATTTGACACCCACCTAACAGTGCCTATTGATTAAAATTCACTAGAATTTCATTCATTCACATATTTTTAGTACCAATACAAGTTTAGAAATGAAAATCAATGGGTGTAAATAAGCGTATGATGTTGATGATTCTTTTAGGATAGTTATGGAAAACACTTATCCTAACTAAAAGCATGATGTGCTTATTTTCCCTGAACTTTTAAAATAGAGAAGAAAGTCTTTATTAAGAGAATGGTATAGGAACAAAACGAACTTGGCTAGACATATTTTCTCCCTCTTCTCTCCCCACACTCAAGCCCCGCCTCCCCCCAAAAATCTAGCTTTGGTAATCATTGCAGGTATTATCTGCCTTGCAATCTTACTTCATTTTCCAGCCCCTTTCTCCTTCCACTCTTTTAGGCCTAGTTCTCACTTTCACTTCTCTCCTCAAACCTTTAACAATTACCATCTGTTTTCTCAATGATCACTTTCTGTTTCACTGAGAAAAAAGAAATGATGCAAATGCACTCAGCAACATCCCTTTGGCCCACCCTCTTTGGCTCTGCCTTCCTCTCTCGAAGACTGAGCTGTCTAAGCAGCTGCCTAATCGGGTCCTTCCCAATGCACAGGTTCTCAATTCAAGTCCTCAACAGCATAAACCAGCAGTTCTCCTTTCTCCCTCTGAGATTATCAATGTATTTTTCTCTTTAATGCGCAAACATGTTATTTCGTCTATCTTAAAACAAAATGCAACAACAATAAAAACACTTTTAAGTAACAACTATCTGATCTCACAACTTCCTGCAGTTATTGCCCTGTTTCTAATTTCAGCAAAACATCTTGTAAGTTATCCAAGTCATCTTCTCTCATTCAGTCTTGGACTCGCTGCAATCACACTTCATTCCAAACATTTTACTAAGACAATGATTTTCCAGGCCCCTAGGCCCTGGAAAATACAGTCTTCAGTCTGAAGTTTCTATCTGGCTTCTCCACAGCATTTGAACCTGTGTCTTACCCCCTCCTTGGAACACTTACCTCACTTGGGCTCTGAGGCCCTGCTCTCTCTGCTTCTCCCCTCATGCCCTAGCCACGCCTCTGGCCTTCTGTCTCTGCTCCTGAATCTACTTCATATCTCTGACTCCTGAGGTCTCCCTCTCTATCTTCACATCTCTCTTTCTTATCTCTGTATCTTCTCCCTCTCTCTGTCGATAAACTCACTGAGTCTTCTGTCTAGATTTCTATCTTCTTTAAAGGCCAGAGTCTGGGACCAGACTGAAATATCCAACCTATTTTCTCTTGAATGATCAGCAGTATCACAAATTTAAAATATTCAAAAATAAACCACTGATTTCCTCCACCTCCATTCAAGCCAAAAATATCTCTTGCCCTGAGGATTGGAGTAACCACACAACTAGTCTCCCTTTGTCTGTCTCCTCCCTGTCCCAGTCAATTCCACATGGTAGCCTCACAGAGCCTTGGAAAGAGGGAGTCAGATCATTCCAGATCTCTGATAATAAGAGGGAAGACAAAGTCTTGTCAACCACTGCCAAGCTGTAGGTGGCCTGGCCCTGGCTGATCTCCAGGGCCAATTAATATTTCATCTCCCAACATCTCTGCTCATTGTACTCTGGCCACACTGGCCTGCCCTTGCTGTTTCTTGACTACATCACACCATGCTTTCTACTGCTTCCAGGCCTTTGTAGTTCCAGCCCATTCTTCCCGAAATGTTCTCACTCAGTTCCTTCATATGTCTGCTCAAACATTACTTGATTATAGAGTCCTTTCCTAAAAACTCTAAATAAATATTGGAACGAGGCTCCCAAACCCTATGCTGCTTTTTTAACCTTGATGTGTTTGTCTACTCTCCCACTCTGATGCACTGTACATAGACTTGTTTACTTGTTAATTCATTAATTTCCCCCCATGGGAACATGAGTTTCATGGGAATAGTTATCTTGTTTGTTTTCTTTCTTGTTGTATCATCAATTCCTGGCTCAAAACCTGGCACATTGTTGGCACTCAACAAATACTTGTTAAATAAATAGATATTAAAAGTCCTGCAATACAATCTCAAGATGTATTTCAGTTTATAATCAATATTTTTCTAATTTTCACCTTGTATTGCTTGAGTGTACTTAATATATGATGGAAGAGACAGAAGCCTTTAGGGATACGATTGAAGAGTGAGGAGATGTTACAGCTCAACGGAAACAACCTTTTCTTCTTCCCAGTATTTGGAGAGTAAAGCAAGCAACATCTAGTTAACATCTGCCCAATTACTTTCTAAAATATACACTCCAAATTAAACAGCCAGCATATACTGAGGATAAATCCAATAGCTTTACCCAACCTTAGCAAAGTAAATTTAGAAAGGCATAATCAACAGACAAGACGAAGTCTGTGGCCTGGAGAAAGCAGCTTGTTCTGCTGGAAAGAGAATTAGAGTTAGGGACAGATCTGGATTCAAATCTCAGGACTGCCATATACTAATAATAGACCATGAAGGAATTCTTTAAACTTTCTAAGCCCCCTTCTCTTCAGATGTAAGGACTTTTCCTAATACAGAGGAGGTGCTTGAGGCATGCTAGCTTGTCTATATGTTTTTAATAATATCTAGTTTCAGCATTTTACTTAATAAAAAGAAAATATGTCTGACCTCTATCTGCCCTAGGTGGCTTATTTTAATCTGACCAGAATAAAATGCTCTGGCATGGAATTATTTTTCTCTTTCACAGACTTCTTACAAAATCTCTATCCTTTTAAATATAACTAATATCATCCTACTGTGTATAATTCATGTACATGTTATTACACAAAAACATTAAAAATTATATAAGGTAAGTTTTAATTATAAATTATTAAGAATAAAGTAATTTTAAAGACATCTAGCTTGTTTTGATGGGTAATGAATATGCATTAATATATTCATGCTAGAAATGGAAATGTAAGATATTAATAATGAAATATTTCCCTGGATAACATACAGCAAGATAATAAATGTTACAGATTACTAACAGCATGGAATTGCACTGAAATTGTTAATCTTCTTTAAGTTCTCCCTAAGCAACACAAGCAGTCTTTGCTTTGCACAGTTCTTTACTAACGAACTGTGCATATCAGAGCTGTGTCTCACCTTGCATGCTTCTGATATGCAGGGAGAATCTGTTGACATGTTTCTGTGCAAAATGAGGACTCCATGCATATAGGAGGGGATGAGTATATTCACACCTAATGGGTGCAGTGCGCACCGTCTGGGAGATGGACACGCTTGATGTTCTGAC
The DNA here is from genome assembly GCA_008086735.1 of Cheirogaleus medius. NCBI lineage: Eukaryota > Metazoa > Chordata > Mammalia > Primates > Cheirogaleidae > Cheirogaleus > Cheirogaleus medius. The sequence goes on from VBSM01001927.1 coordinate 15,412,464, forward strand.
TCGGGTGGGGCAACAGGCAATATATGTAACCTAAACATTTGTACCCCTGTAATATGCTGAAATTAAAAATTTTAAAAAAGAGTACAGCTTCTGTGGCCAAACAGTTCAATTCTAATACTATCTTCATTGACTAGCCATATGCCTCAGACAACTTCCTCATTCCCTCAGTGTAATATTACTGCCTTGAGCATTGTTGTGAGATTAAAATGAATTTCAAATGTAAAGCTTTTAAAACAGAGTATGGCATTTTGTAGTTATCTATAAATGTTAGTACTTTCTTGTTATTAATGGAGCCAATTCTCTGTTGAGAAGTTTGGGTTGATGTAAAGGTTGAATACAAAGAAATATTACAGTGTGTGTTGCTTTAAAAACATTAACATCTGTTCTCTATCGATAGGAGATCTGACTTAGGCATAGAGTGAATTTCCTTAATTCCAGCTTTTTCAGGTTCCTGAACATCTACATAATAGGCAGACACATATTTGTCGTTGTCATTTACTAGATTTGCAATTTTTAATCTCTCCAACTTTCATATTCTTCATTTATAAAGTAGAGGTAGTAACACAACCAACTTTCATGAAGATATTATAAACATTCAAAAAATATATAGCACCTCTTGTCTTACCCTGGATAGAGCTGGAACCCATTCTACTAAGTGAAGTATCACAAGAATGGAAAAACAAGCACCAGTGTACTCACCATCAAATCGGTATTAACTGATCAACACTTATGTGCACACATAGTAGTAACATTCATCGGTTGTTGGGGCAGGGGACAGGGGGAGGAAGGAAGGAGTGGATGGGTATATTCACACCTAATGGGTGCGGTGCACACAGTCTGTGAGATGGACACACTTGAAGCTCTGACTCAGGTGGGGCAAGGGCAATACATAACCTAAACATTTGTACCCCCATAATATGCTGAAATAAAAAAGGAAAAAAAATAGAAATCACTTTCAAAATTTCAAAATATAGTTTTATAAAATTAAGGCCACATTGTTAAATAAATGATGAAAACTGAAGCCAATTATTTTTTCACAGTAGAATTATATTTTGCATAAGCTTTTAGAGCCAGATGTTTTCTAGTTATACTATTCAATTATCATGTTTTTTCATCAAATTCTCATTATTAGTCTTGTAATTATATAGGAAATCCTGCCACAGAATGAATAGTCCATTAGAGTACTAGTACCTAATAGGAGTAATTATACAAATACAGTAATATAGTTGATAACTAATTGGATGATATAAACAGAAAACTTAATGATTACAATTTATATACCATTTTATTTAATTCTTAAAATATGGATGTGTGCTAACAATAAGTACATAAAGTGAGCTCCATTAGTGTGATCAGAGAAAGAGCATAACTTTTCAAGAAAATGTAGGTATTCAATAATTGTTCAATAACTGCTTGAAAAATTTGAGCTATATTAATCTGTTCTTATTAAAAAACTGTCCCAGCTCCTCCAATAAAGGACTTTTCCATAAAATATTACCTAGGGACTTTATAAAAACATAAAATTTTAAAATCCTAATTTTGGCATGTCTTAAAATTATTTTTCATGTTTTTAATTCACCTAGAAGATATTTATTCATTATTTTGTGGTAGAGTCCCCTCATTGCTTTACATAGGTGAGATTTCACCATTTCCAACCAAAAATTTTGACTTAAATGTGTTTCAGAATTCAGATTTTTCTTTTTCTTTTCTTTTTCTTTCTCAGATTCTAGAAAAGTACTGTCTTGCACATATGTTATACCCTAACAGGATTTTTTAGGCAGCACCTGCAACAACTAAATTAAAATACCTGCCAAAAAATGTATAAATACTCAAACTGAGTGACATAAATAGAAACTATAAATAAATTCACATTTTTTTCCTTTTTTAGATAAATTACTTCAGATTATGTGTTATTGCCATATAAGTTTTGGAAACACTTTTGATTCTCAGAGGTTTTATGGCTTTGGAAGTTCGGATAAGGAATTATGAATATCTTCTATGATCAGAGTTTCCTTTTTGAAATAGTTGTCCACTGGAAAAAAGAGAACTGGTAGCTACTTTATTATTTCTTTGTCTTCCTAAGCTTCAGTGTGCATCAGATAACCACATGTCCCTCATCTAATGCGAGAGTATCTCCCTATTCTCTCTCCTGTTTCTCTAACCCCTGTAATTTCTTTACATAGAAAGTAATAATTGACTTCAGTCTATAGTTTGATAGAGCAGCACTATGTTCTCAGAACTATTCTGGTGGGAGAGCAGTTTTTCATTTTATTTTGAAGACTCACTTTCCATCATTACTGTCAGAGCAACAGTAACATGCATAGAAAAGTATCAAATAATAGAAGGAAAAGTATATTCCTTAACTATCTTGGACTATGAAATCATACAATATTTCAGGAAATACAAGAGTTAATGTAAAGTGAAATTGTTCTACAAGGTTTGACTAAGGAAATAAAGGGGGCAGGAAAAACATCAAATAAATTAGTGTGCATGAAGAAAGGAAGGAAAACAATGTTTATTGAGCAAATACACTATGTCAGGAAACATACTAAATTTGTAAATGTATTATCACTTCAGAAATAATTTATGAATAATATAAAGAGAAAAATGAAATATGTGCTGGTAAAAATGTGTATAACAGTTGATAGACAATGAAGTGCACAGAATGTACTAACAGCTAATCTGATATAATCAAAACAAAACTAGTGATGTGCCTTCATGTCTCACATATAAATAAAAACTCTATAGGCTGCTTATTTTACTTTTGTTTTTCATATAAGTTATTCAATGATACTTTGAAATAAAGTTCCTTTGTGAGTAAAGTCAAGTGCAAACAGCCTTTGGCAAAGTTACCAAAAAATAGAAACTCCCCTTAAACGTGTATGTGGTATGTAGAATCCTTGCTCCCACAAAGATGTCCTAATCCCTGGGACCCGTGAATATGTTATGTTACATAGCAAAAGGGATTTTGCAAATGTATTTAAGATTATAGATGTTAAAATAGAGAGATTGTCCTGAATTTTTTTCCTCAGTGCGTCTAACCTCATCACAACAACACTTAAAATCAGAGAATTTTCTCTTGATGGAGTCAGACATGGAAGAAAGAGAAATCAGAGACAAAACAGAAGAACATATCAGAGAGATTTAAAACAGGAGAACAACATGATTTGTTGTTGCTGCCTTTGAAGATTATGGGGGCCATGAGAAAGGAATACAAGACATCTCTAGAAAATGAGAACCACCCGTATGTGGCAATCAGAAGTACACAGGAATCTCAGTCCTACTATTCCATGACATTGAATTCTGCCACTACCAGAATTAGCAGATTCCCCAGTCTGACCAAAACCTTGGTGTCAGCCATTTGAGACTCAAGATAGATAAATCGGCCAAGCCCAATCAAACTTCAGTGACATGCATAGAAACTTACAAAACTGTGAGATAACTTTATGTTATTTTAAACATCTTGGTGAGTGATAATTTGTTATGGCAGCAATAGAAAACAAATATGTGGAAATGAGTGGATAGACACATTACCATGTATATGAAAGCATTTACTATAATGACTTTTAATACCCTAAGGTATTGTCTTTTTCTTTTTTAACGTTTTGCAAATTGTCCACAAAGGCACTCTTACCCCACAGAAGACATAGTGTTTTCTAGTGTAAAGCAATTTTTATAGCCTTGATTAAAAAACATTTAAAATTTTGCCACAGTGCCAATTAATTGTCTATTTCATGAGTTAAAAATTAAGGGAAACTTAAAAAGAGCTTCATTTATTTTCAAATCATGTTTCCCTTCTATGTCTGAAACAAAACAGCATCTATTTTAATTAGGTTAAACTTACCCAGATTTTGACTTTGGATAATAAGATATATCATAAGCTTACCCACTATGCTTATAGATCTTTTTAAATTAAGGATGTAATAATGCTCACATCTTCATGAACTTTGTTAGCAGCATTAATTATCATACAAAGCACTAGAACTCATGGCTAAAATATAATAAATATATATTAGAGGTATGTATTTATTTAGCACAAAACCTTGTTGCTATTATCATGTTCACATGAGTATGAACCATAGCTAATTCATCAGTGTCCCTAGTCCCTGCCAGTAGGTCCTCAGAGTTAAATCTCATGTTGTAGAACTTAACAATTTGCATTTAAAATGCTTATTAAAATATCTATTTCATTAGCTTTTCATATATACATTAATGCAATGTCAAAGATGTTGGTTTATACCTTCTTAATGTTAATATATTCTGTAGGGACTCTAGCAGAGCAGTAAAGTATGTTGAAGCCTGTGTTTGTCACTTCTCTGTAACAAGACTTAATAATACCCTATATTACCTTATATATTTTCTATATTTCTATAGAAAATGGCTAAATTGCAGAAAAATAGCATAAGGGCATTCTAGGAGAAATTAAGAGATCAGAGATTTAATCCTGGCTAAACTAACAATATCTGTATGACACTAGGAAAGCCATTTAATATTTCCAGGTGGTAATTTGTCCATCTCTGTCAATAAGAATTTAGACTATGTTGTTTCTGAGAGCTATCCATATTTATGACTCAATCTGAATAAAGCATCTGGTTAAAGTAGGTTTGAAAACCAGGATTTGTCTGTGAAATATCTGGCCCAGAGACTGCTAACTGACCTTGAAAAATGGTTCTGTGCAAAAGCAAACATATATTCTATTCTAAATGTTGTCTTTTTACTCTACTGATTATCATTTTAACATGATGACCCTGGCTAAAAGACTCAGGAGGTGATCAGTTTTGCAGCAAAAATTCTAATAAAAATATAAACAATTTCATGTTTGCATTTTTTGGTTTAGGTTGGAGGAATAGTCAGAATGAGTTTTTTTCACTTGATTTTTTTCACCTATAAAATTTATCATGGATTTTAATTTGGTGTTAATATCTTAAATTTAACAACAGGCAATTAGTATATTGTTTATTTCCCTTAGATTATCTGGAGTGAGACAAGAAGTAAATTCTTTCTTTATGATTCTATGTTACATATTTTGATAGAACTCTATATTTAAAATTTTTGTAGTTAACATTTAAAAACTCATTTTGATTTGTTTTGACTATTTATAATTTAGCAATTTCATAAGCAACCAATGTTGATTATTTTTCTTTTTGTAAACTAGAAATAGTATCTTCTTAACTTGTAGGGTTTCTTATCATTGAGTCCATTAATTTTTAATTTTTTTGAGACAGAGTCTCACTCTGTTGCCCGGGCTAGAGTGCCGTGGCGTCAGCCTCACTCACAGCAACCTCAAACTCCTGGGCTCAAGCGATCCTCCTGCCTCAGCCTCCCAAGTAGCTGGGACTACAGGCATGCGCCACCATGCCCGGCTAATTTTTTTTCTATTTTTAGTTGTTTGGCTAATTTCCCAGAGTGCTAGGATTACAGGCATGAGCCACCACACCCAGCCCCATTTTTAAACTCTTTTTGAAAAGATGAAGATTTATGAAAAGAAATATCTAAGTTTTCAAAAAACATCTTTATCGAGGTGAATTCAAATGCTAAAATCTGCATGTATTTAAATTATATAATGTGAGAAGAATTCACATATGTATATACCTGTGAAACCATCATGACAATCATGATAATAAACATATCCATTATGGCTCCAAATTTTCTCCATACTCCTTTGTGATTTCTCCCTCCAGGTCTTCCTTGCACTTCCATAAACCTCCCTCCCCATCCACAGTTAAACATTAATCTTCTTTCTTTCACTACAGATCTCATAATTTGCATTTGCTAGAATTTATATAAATGGAATCATATTGTATGCATTTCTTTTTATCTTGCCTCTTTCACTCAGAATAATTATTTTTAATTCATCTGTGATTTTACAAGTATCAATAGTTTATCACTGCTCTTTATTGTTAAGTACTATTTAATTATATAAACACAGCCAAATTATCCACTTACCTATTGATATATATTTGGATTGTTTCTGGTTTTGAGGTATGTTATGGGTTAAATGGTGTCTCCTCAAAATTCATATGCTGAATTCCTAACCCCCAGTACCTCAGAATGTGAACTTATATGGAAATAGGGTCATTGTGGATATAATTAATCAAGTTAAAATGGGGCTATACTTGAGTAATGTTACTTGAGTAAGGTAGGCCTCTAACGCAATATGATGGATGTCCTTATAAAAAAAACAACATGTACAGAGGAAACAAGATGTAAAGACACAAAGAGAAGATACTCTACAAGCCAAGAAATGCCAACATTTTATGCTGTCTACAAATAAAGACTGTTTTACATCTTTCTGTTCTTGATGCTATTTATTTGCTTAATCACCTATCTATGTCTATGTAATTATATCTTAATTTCTTTGTTATTTGACTTGCTACACTCTCTAGTTCAATGTTTAATAAAAGTGGAGAAAATGGACATCTTTGACTTATTTCTGATCTTAAGGGGAAAACACTTAATCTTTCAACATTAACTGTGATGTTTGCTTGCTGTAGGTTCTTCCACAGATTGAGAAAGTTTCATGATACTTCTAGTTTTCTTAGGATGTTTTACCAAAAGTTGATGTTGAAATTTGTGAAAGATTTATCTGTGGCTGTATAAATGATCACATATTTTCTTAATTTTTAATTTTTTAATATGGCAAATGTTATTGATTAATTTAAGAATGCTGAATCAATTCTGCATTCCTGGGATAAATCCCATTGGTCAGAATGTATTAGCTTTTTATATTTTGTTGAATGCAATTTGCCAAAATTCTTAAGAATATTTTTACCTATATTGATGAGGCATATTGGTCTGTAGTTTTCATTTCTTGCCTATCTTTGTTTTGCTATCAGTGTGATAGTATCCTCATAGAGTGAGTTGGGATGTATTTCCTCCTCTTTTGAAAGAGATTGTATAGAACTGGTTATAATTTGTCCTTAAATTTTTAATAGAATTCTAGTAAAGGACAACTAGACTTGTAATTTTCTTTTTGGTAAGGAATTTAAAAGCAAATTTTAATTACTTTAATAGATGGGGGGCTAACAGGTTGTCTATTTCTTCCTCAGTGAGCTTTGATAGTTTTTGTTTTTCCACACTTCCCTGAAGCTCTCTTCATTTTTTCAAATCACTTTTTTCTCACTATTTCAAATTGAATATTGCCTCTTGACTCATCTCCAAGCTCATTGATTCTTTCTTCTGTCATATTCACTCTCCTACTAAGCCAATATACTGGATATAATTTTTAGTTCTAAGGTTTCTCTTTGTTTTTTTTTTTTAATATGCTTTCCATTTTTTCTGGTGAGATTTATTACTTTTCTAATTTATTAGGAGCATCATTTCTTTATTGAAGATAACTAAAACATCTATTTTAAAGTCTTTGTTCATTCCAACATAGGGACATTTTAGGGTTGCCATTTATTGATAAAACTTTCCACTGAAAGCAGGTCACAGTTTCCTAGTTCTTTATGTGTTGAGTAGTTTTAAACTGTATCCAGGATATTGTAAATATTATGCCAAAGAGATTCTTGATTCTGCTCTATTCCTTAGAAACGTGTTGTTTTGTGTTATTTAATAGCAGGCAATGAACTTGGTAAGATTCAAACTAGAAGCTCGTGTTTACCTGCAATGCATGGCAGCTGAAGTCTCTATTCAGAGGGCTTTTTCTGTGCCCTGTAAGATTCTGGGGTCAGCCAGAGACTTAGGCAAAATCTAAGCTCAGACTTTACAGTTCCCTTCTCTGGCTTTCTCTTTTTTACCTCCCATATCACTACCTGATGGCTCCTTTCTCTACTTCTTCTGGCATGAAAAGGAACAGGTTTTCTAATGAAATTTTAGTCAACCAGTGCATTGCCACTGCTTCACCTGCCCTCAGGAGAAAAACAGAAAATCAATAAACCCACCTCGTTATTATTATTTCCTCCAAATGTTGTCTCCCTGCCAAAAATCTACTCACTCTTGTTCACTTTACAGAGCCTTTGGGTAGTTATTTTTTTTGTATTTTGTCAAGAGTTTACAGCTATTTTTGACAGGAGTCTTCTGTCAGGAGTTTGTTCTTTCATATTAACAGCAGATTGCTAAATAACAATTTGACTTACTATAAAATTTTAAGTTCATTTTTTTCTTTTGCTACTCAAAAATTAATATTCCTTTTATTCTAATGTTGTGATTTAAATAGACATACATTTGATCCTCAAGACAATAAAAGTGATTTTCTGCTTCCTTCTAGAAACTTCTTCATATTGGAGAAAAGCCTAGAACCAAAAGCTGATCTCTCAGACCTGGTGAGTTCAGTAAGAGGAGGATGAGTAGGTCAACGTGGCAAAGGGGTCACAAAACTACAGTTGATCAGGGTTGTCAAACAATTATTGTGGTCAAAGTTTCACTTTTTATACGTTAGGGAGTAGAATTTGTTGGTGGAGGCATTTGATTTTGGTTGCTATCCTCCAGTCTTGTGAATTTAGAAGGTAAGTGATAGGGGAGTGAATATCTGAGGATGGTTTAAATTTCCAGCACTGGAAACTCCTCATACTTTTTTCCGTTTTCCTTGCATTACCAACAAGTAGAGCTGCCCCCTGGTGGATTAGATTCATGAGGCTGATTTCTATGGCAAAGTGGCAGACAATTGTCCCAAGGAGGCACAGGTTCCAAGAACATCAAACTGTCTCCAGGTACTTCACATTTAGACAGCAAGAAATTTCAGGCTTTTACTCTCTTACTCATTTATTTTCTATTTCCTATTGCTCACCTTCTCTCATCATCTAAAAACAGCAGTAGGAAAAACAACAGTTTTGGACTACAGCATCCGTCTTCCTCTTCTTTCCATGGGCAGCTCTTCGAATCAATAAATAATCTTTTAAAAATAACGCCTTATTTGTTTATTTCATACATTGAATGAAATTTATATTCATTCAATATGCCATTTTATAATCTATTTATAATACAATTATTTTTAACATATCTGTCTATGTCTTCATAATGTTTTAATTGTGTTTTTGCTGCTTGTATTTTGTTTTTCTATTTTAAATTACCCCATAGATAAAAATATTATCCTGTTATTCTCTGAAGTAAAAGTAAAAGGAAGAAAGAATAAATACCAAGAGAAATTCACACTGCTACTAAGTACTTCGTGACTTAAGTCCAGTTGTTTTAGAAGGTCCTAAAATGTAATGTAGGTTTCTTATTTTTTTAAGAACTCTTTTAAGAGTTTTAGTTTTTAACACAAAGTATTCATAAAGGAAAAATTAGAAAATATCTCAATTAAAACGATTTAAATATTTTTCTTTGTCCCCATAGAAGTGGGCAATTTAATGGGTTAGATTATTGCCCTGAGGCATTCATTAGTCATTTATAATTATGTCTTGCTTATAAAATTAAGAAATGGAAAGTTGTTTTTTTAATAATCCGGTGATGCAGTAATCTTTTATTTTTTAATTAAAAATTAATTTGCCTCCTAATGAAGACAAATAAGACATCAAATCTAATTAAGATTGTGTGAAAGGTTGTGTTAGCCTCAGTTAAGAGTCCTAACAGACAACGAACTTCATAAATACCAAAGCCCATCTTGTTCCTTTTCCTAAAAGGTCCTAGGGGTAAAAGCAGCTGCAGAACATTATTCCCCCTTTTGTTTTAATTGCCTTTAATAGATGAGCTAGAAAAAGCATTATACATAATGCATTATAATGCTTTGCATAAGAGTAAACAGAATAAATGTGCCAGGTGACAAGTTTATGACAGTATATTTTACCAACCAGACTATTTCTTGAATTATATTTTATTTCTCTCTATGTCACACAGCTAGGAAGAAAAGAGTTACAAAACTGAAAAGGAAAAATAAACTATAGAAGAATTAAAAAAGCACTACTGGTAATTAGAAAACAATAAGAAAGGAAGTCAAGATGTATCCAAGGGAAGCCTGTTTAATTGTCTTAAAAATTACATTAGGCTGGGATTTATAGGAAAAAAAAAAGAATAGCAACAATGATACAATTAGAAGAACTATATTTTATTTTCCTGCATTTTCATTGAAATATCAAGTAAATATTATGTTGTGTAAATGATTAAATAATGGACTCTGCCCTTAAGAATTTCACAGTTTAATAGACAAGATAATAATATAAAACAATTTACTTTATCTTCAAAATGCCAAGACAGAAATTTGTTCAAAGTGATGCTGGAGCCCAGAGGATGCATGACTAATTCTGTCTTGGGAAATCATAAAATGGTTGATAAGAGAAATATAAACAAGTTCCTAAAGAATAACAATTTCAAACAAAACATGGAGGACACATAAACAAAGATTGCATTATGTTTTTAGGGAAATTGGAACAATATTTGCAAGAAGAGAATGCTGAATGGTCACATTGCAGAGACACAGATGGCACAATGCAGAGGTTGTCACTGTGTAAAAACGGATAGCCATTAAAATTTTCATAGCTATTATATAATAGTTAGATTAAATAATTTATTTAAAATTATTAGAAAATTAAAACATATCCAAAATATCTTGAGAAATGTATGTAGAGGGGTTTTTATTTGATGAAAGTTTTCTAAATTTTTTTTAATTTCAGCATATTATGGGGGTACAAATGTTTAGGTTATGTATGTTGCCTTGCCCTCCCCCAGTCAGAGCCTCAAGCATGTCCATCTCCCAGATGGTGCACATCGCACTTATTATGTTTGTATATACCCATTCCCCCCTTCCCCCTCCCATCTGCCCAATGCTTGATAAATGTTGTTCCTATATGTGCACTTAACGTTTACCTTCTCTAATTGTGATGTGTGTCTAGCTTTTTATCAGTAGATAACTGTTAGCATTGTTTGCTCTAGAACAGGCAAAAAAGCATGGCCAAAGCTGGTGTCTTGTAATCACAAAGGACTTCAGCAAATTTTATTTGAGTCATATTGTTAAAACAAAAGGAATTTTTTAAATAGTTCAACATACCAAGAAAAATCATATTGAGATATTTAAAATGAAAAACATGTTTAAATCAAATATTTTTCTAAACAGGAGTAAGTTATTTACATCCATAGCATATCTTCACTGGAATAAAGATCAGCGTGTAGGTAAGAAATTAGGATTGCCTTGAAAAGAGGTTATAAAAATCAATCCAAATTCAAATGGATTTGATTCTTATACTTTGTTAAGGGCCTTATTTGTACATGACATGAGATAATACCATGTGATTGAATCTGTTCACATTTTAAAGAGCTTTAAAATTATAAATTATGAAGGAAAAATTAAGATGGAATATAGCTCTGTTTTTTCTACTTCTTCATGTTGATGCTCAACTGGTGTATTGGTGGCTCTATTGGTTGTTTAAATATGGAAGCACTACTGTGCTGGTTAAACATCTAACCCGTGGAGCCCTCCAAGTTCTTATACCCATGCTAGCCCAGCAGCATTGGCCAAACTCTCTGGACTTCTCAAACTTCCCCATATTTCAACAGCCAAGACTCAGTTCTTGACAGGATAGGGAAACTTCAGTATCCGACTTCATTGGTCAGACTTCATTGGACCAGTGCTTAAATATCCACATTTGCTTTTATTCAAGAAAGATGTTTCAAGTAAGTGATATTATCCATACACTATTGTAAGTGCTTGGTATACATTGAATTAGGAAAAACAAGCAAACTAACAGAAATTGTTCCAGTTTTCATGAAATTTTAGTGGGAGGATCAAACACTAAGCAAGTCACCATTAATTAGGTGCATAATTAAAAATCATAATAAGTACTAAAGAATAAAAGAACAAGATACTATGAAAGAATAAAAGGTTGATTACATTTACATTGAGGGGTAAGGTAAGCCATCACTGGCATGTTAGCTAAGATCTGAAGATGAGAGGCTATTAAAGCAATGAAGGCTTGGACAGGGAGAACATGTTAGAGATATTTGACTGTTGAGTCGAAAATGGATAAGTAGAGAAATCCAAAACAAGAAAAGAAGTATTAAAGCTACATAACTTTTATATTCAAGAACAGAAATTTCTTGTTTGTCTTAGAGATTGGATTTTATTACTTTCAGTGTGACCTTAGTCATTTGTCTGTTCTTCTGGATCTCAATTAATTTATCTCTGCAAATTTTATATTATCATCATCCAAGAAACTAGTATGAAATTCCTGTTCATTGCACAGGACTGGAACATAGTAAGTTGTTAATAAATGTTTGCCTTTTGGATAAGTAAATTCATGAAATGAGAATGAAAATACTTTAAATAGTTATAGTGATGATTAAATTATTTATATTTGGGGTAAGTACATATGTATGTATTTATATATAAATATTTTCATTTTTAATTATATATATCCACAAGCACAGAAAAATAGCTTAGTAGAGTGACTGGCTCAAGGTAGATGCTAATAAATATTAGTTACCTCCCCACCAATCTTAAACATATTTTCAAAGAGAATGCATTGATTAACTCATCAAAAATGTGGAGTGAAAGGAAGCTGCAGACTTGATATCCCAAGAAAAGTTTCAAGAAATTAAAAACATACATTAAAACATTTTTTAAAGCATAAAAGCATTCAAAATACTGAAGGGGAATAGAGGACTGTTAAAAAAGACAGTGCCCAGGGCCACCCCAAGGCTGAAATGTTGGGGTACTAAAGAGTGGCTATTATATCTCTTCACTCAATCCCAATCTTGGGTCTAGCAGGAGTAAGGGAACACAAATCAGTGAAACAGAGGGAGCAAACTGTCCTCTATGTTTCATCCTCATCATTTATCTTTACCAAGATAGTATCTCATGTTTTAACTTGCCACTTGGCTGCCCAGTTATAGATTAGATTTACCAGGTTTCCTTGAAGGTAGGTATAGGAATGAGAAAAATTTGACCCATAAATATTTACTATATTCCTCAGACATTTTCAGCCTATCAAAGTACTAATCTGTCTCTCTAACTCAATTAGACAGAATTCAAACTAAACTTCTATAGCAAAGAGACATCAAAATACAGACAATTATATTTCTCTCCTATGAAATAGTTCAGAGTAAGGAGTGGCCACTTGTCTATGCTGTGAAAAATTATTGAGTTCACTCATAACCCAGATTATTATTTCTTCTTCTTCTTCTTCTTCTTCTTCTTCTTCTTCTTCTTCTTCTTCTTCTTCTTCTTCCTCTTCTTCCTCTTCTTCTTCTTCCTCTTCTTTGTTTGGAGACAGAGTCTCACTCTGTCACCTAGCTAGAGTGCCGTGGCATCAGCCTAGCTCACAGCAACCTCGAACACCTGGGCTTGAGTGATTCTCCTGCCTAAGCCTTTTGAGTGGCTGGGATTACAAGTGAATGCCACCACGCCTGGCTAATTTTTCTATTTTTTTATTAGAAATGGGATCTCACTCTTGCTTAGGCTGGTCTCAAACTCCTATCCTCAAGCCATCTTCCCATCTAGGCCTCCAAGAGTGGTGCTAGGATTACAGGTATGAGCCAGGCCTATTATTTCTTCTTCTTCTCCTCCTCCTCCTCCTCCTCCTTCTCCTTCTTCCTTCTCTCTCTTTCTCACCATATATATATATATATATATATATGTGTGTGTGTGTGTGTGTGTGTGTACACCTTTTCTTCCATCATCTAGAACCTAATTATACATCTATAATTAATTTATGGTGATTTACATAACGTGACTCTCCTGCTTCCATCTCTAGAATTCCACGAAGACTACGCTTTGGTTGACTTCTGCTTTCCATCCTGTTAGATGAAGAGAGAAGTCCAAAAATCAACTATAGAAATAGAGTTAATGTCCCAAGTAGGATTGGTGCTAATGGATATTCTTTATATTTCAAAAGATACGACAAGATTTTGCATGCATACAATAAAATCATCTGGAGATGATTAAAGACTCCAATGTTGAAAAAACTTCCACAATAAATGATGTGATTAACAAAATGGACACAATTAAAAAGGGAATTAGTGAGTTAGATAATCAAGTCAAGGAACTTCCTCAGAATTCAGCACATCAGTTCATGGAAAATATCAAAGAAATATTAAAAGATTTAGAAAATAGAGGGAGTTTTAAAATCCAGCTAATGGGATATTTTTTAGAAGGAAAATTGAGAGAATGATGAAAAGACAATGTTTAAATAAGTAATTGAGAAAGAGCCAAATAAAGCCAGTGTTCCTACATGGAATTCAGCTTGAAACATTAAGCACAGTACTTGGCAATTAGAAGTTCAACAAATAGTATATGTTGCTGTTATTATCAGCAGTAAGCTGGGGAAAGTCACAATCAAATTTGAAAGGCAGCACTTTGTACAAGGTATTGTGTTCAGGATATAAAACTCATCACTTTTTTATACTTATGACTGGGAAAAATATATCAAATTATTCATACATCACTGATTTTGATTATGATTAATTATAAATTAATCTGGCTAAAATAATGATTATTTGATATGATTAAAGTTTAACAACAAAACATTTTTCTTGAAACAGATGATTTTTGGTCTCATGCTGGTGGTTGTTGGTTTGATTTATATGCTGACATTACTAAGTAAGAACTATATTAGAGCACAGGATTAACCTATTTTAAAAAGTAGTTATTGCTGAGATGGCAGACTCTTTTGAGAAAGAATTCTCCTTGAGTTAAATGGGCTCTTTCATCAGAGCATGAACTATAGAATTAGAACCTTTGTGCATGAAATGTACAAAAATTGTCACTGCATAAGTGACTGTTCTGCCTCTCACACTTTTCAAAAAGTTTTCTCTCTAGTTCCTCTTTCCCTATGGCTTTTGTAGTTATAAAAACAAGATGAAGTATGATATTTATATTATTATTCTTTTTTTGAAGAAAACAAGACAATTCACTTGGAATATCTTTTCATCTAGTATTGTTTTCATCCTAAAATGAAAATTAGAGCCTCTGTAGCTGGCTAGTATAATAATAGTAAGCAAGAGTCTATGAGGGAAAAATTCTGGATTTTAGTCCAGGCATACCTTGAAGATATTTCAGGTTCAGTCCCAGACCACCACATCTGTATGCATTAGATTAAAACTTTAAAAAAAATCCCCAAATATATTTTATCTACTGGCAAGCAAGTTGTCAATTCATCTGATTGACCTTTGAATTCCCATTAATTGGAGAGGCTTTCTCAGGAAATACATGCTAAATACAGTGTTCTCTGCTATTGCACAGAAAACATTGGCTTTTCAGAGAAAAATCTTTGAGACATCTGTTGTTAAATTTGAAAATAAAAGTTATTCTTTTTTGAAAAAAAGAGATGATTTTGAGAAAAGTTTTCCAGGAAAATGTTCACTAATGATTCATCAACCTTGATGGATACAAGTGGCCTGCTAAGTGAGGCAAATCTCTGGGTTCGAGCCCACATGAAGAGCATCAATTATGCTACAGAAAATAACATGAGCTTGTTTGGCTAATGTGCTGTTTTGTAAGAAGAAACTGGAAGAGACAACTTTGCAAAACTTCCTTAGAGCTTCAGAGGGTTAAGAGGCACAAAATGTTGTTAACAAGGCTGCTAGCAGAAATTTTCTGATACTTGGACACAATGCATAGTGCTTTCAAATGGAGGTTTATCACAGATAACCTAAACAGTGAAACATGGATTCTTGATGATGAAGCCATCCATGGCACTGACCTTGCCAAATATGACCTCACTCACTTAAGGACAAAGTCAATGTAGTTCATAAATTCAATTCTGGATGTGTTAAAGAATCCTGGTTTTCTTTGACACAAACCTATCACTATAGAGCAAAGTCAGCAATGAAAGCCCAGAATTCATTTTCTATAATATATCGTTGTGAATCAAGGACTTCAGCACTATGTTGCCATTAAAACTAAGAGTCAAAATAGATTGGATTTCAAGAACAACTTGACCAATGTCATATGAGAGATCTTGTTACAATTTCAAAATTGTATTAATGCCAAACAACAGTAGCTTTGGCATTAAATTTATCTTAGGTTAGAATTAAAATGTACTTTAAAATTTTTTCCTAATTAAATATATTTCTCTTCTTCAGGAATAACAATTAAATTTACAGGTAAATGCAATAAGAATCAGAAAAGCATTTTGTAAATGCATTTATACCCAAGATGTACATTACCACTTCAATCAAGTACATTGCATAAATGTCATATTATATATATGTCATCATACATCATTTTCTGTTAAGATTTCATAGTCAGATGCTCATAATTATCCATGATTTCAATAACTTGAAAAACTAATTTAAGAAACAATTTTCCATCATGTTCCAAAGTAGGTATGACTATGCATATACTTATTAAAAATCAATATATTTGTTTAAAATATGCCCCTAGATTTTGTGTATACAGGCAGATAAAGTCCAATTAATTAAAACCTATATTTGTTAGAACCAAAAGTTATTAAAGCTTACATGTTCCCAATCTGTCATGAATCCTTATAATCTTCTGTCCAATATCTTCCCTCTATTAGAGAATTCATTTCTTAATAGCACTGTTTGTGTCTTCTATGATAAAATATTAACATATGAACAACAGTTAAGAAAGAAGGATGAGAAACGATGAAAAACAGTCAGAGATGCTATGTCGGGCTATTTAACATTTGTAATTTGAGAGAGACTTGGGAGAAAGCAGTAAAGAGGGGAAAGGAAGGGAGGAACAGAAGGACAGAACCAGAACCTATTTGGGGTGAGAATTAAATAATTTAACTCATGTAAAGCATTTAACAATATATGGTACAGAGTAGAATCCTTATAAATGTTACTTCATTACACTCATTCTCATTATTTTCACTGTCATGATCACCATCATCACCATAATTGAAAATTGGGGGACTGGATGTGACAGGCTCTAGGGAAGAAGTAAGACTTCAGAGAATAAAAGATAAGAGTATTGATGGGGCTCTTGAAAACTGCTTTCTGTAGCATAGATTTCGAATCCCTTTCAACATTCATCGAGTCATTAAGATAAAGAGTAAATTTGTTTTAAATCACTGTTGAGTACAGGTCTAGGATTCTTTGTATACACATTTAACCAGGAAACAGGCCCTGAAAATCCTCCCGTTTTAAAGTAGATTATATTTTGAAAGCTATTGCACTGGCTTTGGGACTTTAGGTTTAATATGCAGCTGCAGTGCACATTAAAATTGTCACCACACACTGAAGCCGAAATTGCATGTTGGAGCAGAGAGAAAGTTAAGCAGGTAAGAGCCATTACGATTCTCAGAAATCAAGAGCCAAGTTAAAGAAACACCATGTAGACACGGGTATGTAGAAAATTAGATTTTCTCAGTCTTATGAAGTTCACCCAAATTCCCTCAGGAAGTTAAAATAGGAATTCAATTTTTCTTCTAACCTTCATGGAACTACAGTTTCTTAAACAATTAGTACACTTTCCATATAGAGGAATAAGGTATCTTAGTCCATTTGTGCTACTGGAACAAAATACCTGAGCCTGGGTAATTTATATATTAATATATATATATATATAAATTTATTTCTCACAGTTCTAGAAACTGGAAGTCCAAGACCAAGGTGCCAGCAGGTTTGGTGTCTGGTGAGGGCCCAGTCTCTGGCTCCAAGATGATGCTTTGGTACTTCACTCTCACATGGAGGAAGGCAGAAGGGCAAAGGACCTAAAATTGCTTCCTTTAACCTTTTTTATAAGGTCACTAATCCCATTCATGAAGGCTCCACCTCATGAAGTAATCACCTCCTAAAAGTCCCACCTCTTAATACTGTCACTTTGGCAATTAACCTTCAATGCATGAATTCTGGGGGACACATTCAGACCACAGCAAAGGCAGCATCATTTTTATGCTCCAAGTCCATAGCTCTGGAGACTTTCCTAGCAATATAGCTGTTCCAGCAGGTTTTCAATTGAAAGGCTTTATAACCACTGACTGAGCTATTCCCATTCAGAAACTGAACTGCCACATCAGTGAAAAGGGTAAATGATTTGTGGTGACTCACATGATACAAGGATGGAGCTTCAGAATCTGGAAAATGCCAGATATTACAGAATTACAAAGCCACCAATATTCGTAGAAGAGTGTCTCCTTTCTCCAGAGCCTGTATAGAGCTTACTAGATGATGATTGAAATATATGTCAAATTTATAACCATACATCAGCAAGTAGATATATATATTTCACAACTGTTGATTTTGAAAGGACAGAATGTCATTTGTTAAGATTGGAGCAGAAGAAATGATGGATGTGTTTTGTGTACAAGTGGCTTAGAGTTTTAGTAGATTTGAGAAGGACAATCCTCTCACAAAATCTTCACTGATGATATAACTATTCATCTTGAAGACACACTGCCAAATTATGGTCTTGGGCATTTGAAAATGAGGCAAATGTTCTTTTCCCTCTTGACGTCTGACCTGTCTAATGGGGTCCTTGTGTGTGTGAACAAATATGTTGCCCACCATTGACTTCTCTTCCTTAAGGCAACCCAGGGCTGGGGTTGGAGACTATAACTAATTTGCTTTCTCTGTGATGGGCTAGGTCACAAAGTAGAATCAGAAAAAGCAGTTGCCCATTTGTATCTACATTTTCATAGACTTTGGTCAGAATGGGTCAAATCAAGTTTGCCTCCCATCAGCCCAGTACTTTGCGGTTAGTGTCTATTATTCTAGCAAGGGGTACTACATGATTTAACTACCCTCAGATATGAAATTCCCAGTAAATAATTCTGGATTTCCTATCCAGGTTCTAAACCAATTTAGAAATAAGATGAAAGTGTAAACATATAGAAGCCAATGTATCACTTTAATTAATGATAAAGCAGATATTGTAGAATGGAGCATGTATTTCAGGGACCTGGGCTTCCTAATACCATATGCCAAGACTCAGGCAGCCAACATTGCCCTAGGGTTGGCTACTCTACAGCTCCATCCAGCGGTAAAACCTACAGTTGAGGGAGTCCAGCACAACGCATGCTTTCCATGGACAACTCACTCTCAGGACAAAGGGAAGAATAAAGGGCTGCCTGTGTGTGATAGGGTCTTCCTTTTAAAGTCACTGTTGTAATCCTCAACTCTTCTTCCGTAGGAAAGTAATGAATGAGGACGAAAAGAGGCCAACAGAGTTAATAGAAGAAAACATCCCTCAGAGTTAGGCCATCCCCACCACCTTGACCGTCTTTCTCTACCAGAGACACAGGTCTTGGAAAGTGAATGGACTAAAATCCAAAACACATATTTCTTGTCAAAGAAATAACCTCTGTACAAGATTCAAAGTACTTTCCAGGTAGGTTGACAAGCATGACCGAGTTGAGCTTAGCTACAAAGATTTCTTGCAAAGGTGTGGATAATTTGATCATGAGTCAAATAAGACAGTAACATTGTGCACTAACATGGGAGTATGTCCTGCTTTCCCATGAGAAAGGGAATGCAGAGACAGCCAACCTATTTCTGGTCATCCATATGTCAGTACACAGCAAGGCAAACCCTGATTGGAATACGTTTGGCACTCATTTGCTTGCAATTAATATTATTCATTAAAACTATAGATTTATCTATTTGGTTTAATTGTTTTCTCAGCTTGCCAAATCATTCTGAGATTGGCAATACAGTAGCACAAGACATCAGATGCACAACCACATATTACTGATTTGAGAATTGATTTGGATATGAGAAATGAAGAGCAAATTAAATGGAGTTTGCAGTGGCTTTTTGCCAGCAACCAAGGAAAAGGAGTTCTTTGTACTGAAATGAGTGTTGTGGGGTCCATATTAAATGAAGCCTGTCAAAACCTGGGATGTGTTGTTCATTCCTCTACTAGGGGATAAAATAGCCTCACTTGGGTGGTACCAATTCAACATACCATCTGTCAAATGCATACAAATACCAATTTCTTTTATTAAAAGATAATGATCTCATCTCTACTCTTTTAATATTCAAAATTCACATAGCAGCCAGGACAATTTTTCATGTTTATTTGGGAAAACTCTGACAAAGGCCATCCCTTTCCTTCCTCCTTTATTGCTCTTGAAAGTCTAATTTCCCCTGATGAAAATCAGTTTTTCCAATGACAGAAAAAAGTAATTAAATATGTTCGGTTCATAGCTACCTTATCTCATTGCCAACCATCTAAATAGCTAAATAATTGTGTGAGGATAACAGCAATAACATAGTGATATGGGAAACAGGAAATTAGGGGCATATGATTTGTCCCTCTGGACACAGCCTGGTATTGACTTTTATATGACCAGAATGGGTCTGATGACTCATATTTACTGTCCTGTGAGTTGTGCCCTTCCTGTCACACACTGATGCAGGCAGGGCTGAAATAATCTAAAGTGTATGCCAGGGCCTTCTCCATCTGTTTGAACTAGAAAACCAGAGACCAAAGTGTTTGGCAAATAGCATGGCTTTTGTATTTTGTTTTAATGTTTAAGCTTCATTTTAAATGAAGTTTTGTCATGAAAGGTTTTGCTTAACTTGTGTAATTTAATGAAAAGCTAAAGAAGAAATGAGAATTCACATGGTTCGTGACTATTGAAAGAAATTTGGCTAATTATACTGTGAGGTCTTCCAGTCATCTACTTTTATAATTGGATGGTGAACACTCAGAATCTGTAAGTGGCAAACCTGTGCTGAACTAGATATCTTTTGAAATTGACTCTGTCATGCAGAGACTGTGACAGTGCTGTTCACTAGCATGCAGCACTGGCCTTGAAGTGGGTGAGTGGGTGAACTCACACACACTGGTTTTCTTCTCTATTTGGGTCATTATCTCCTGATCAGATTAAAAGTATGTATTTTCTCTCCCCATCTAAGACCTGCATAAACATACCATTGACATAAGACTGTGTGTTCTTTCAAAGCACAAAATAAGTTTGTGGACCTGTGCTGCTAATAGAGAAAAACAGATGGGGATTTTTAATCAGTAAGATGGCTTTTTAGGGTGATTATTCACAAATATTTGGGTTTGTATTAAAATCCCCCAAATAACACGTAGCAAGCCGTACAGGTTTTCAGGAGGTATGTACTTACTGGGTGACTCCTGTAATGCCTTCCTACTCTAGAAAGCATACCAGAGTATAAGGGCGGTATTGGTTTAAATAAAATAATGTACTGTGATTTATTTTTAAGTATTTAAAAATATTAGCATATAAAATATTATCAAAAATAGTTCCTTACAGCACAGCTCATAAAACATGATGGTGTTTGTGTAAGGTTATTGTGGATACAATTTATCTTCTTGACTGGGAAATGTTAGGTATATTCTTTCTCTCCTCTTTAATTCTGCTTCAAAAAATATAAAACCTAAATGAATGCTTTTACTCAATTTATACAGGTCCAACCCTACTCTGCCCTTAGAAAGACATAACACTAATGGAAATCCAAAAATTCACACCACTTAATCCTTTCTATGAGTTTTCTTAACATTTTCCCAGTTATCCTTTACTGAAAGCATATCCCCAAGTGGTGTAGAAGATGTTAATAATATAGTCAGTCTAGGTAAAACACAGATACTGAGCTATGAGTGGGGAGAAATTATTGTCCAAACCAGGTTATGTTTGAGAGTGAATGGGACATTGTTATTATACTGGGACAAGTGGCAAAATCCAGAGCTATTGTGGTCCCATGCTGTGCCCCAGCTATTAGAGTTATCAAAATCCCATGTCTTTGGGGTTAATCTTCCATGAATAGCTTTATTGTGGGTCTCTTTCTCTCTCTCCCTCTCTCAGTTCTGCTCTTTTTGCAGCTTGATTTCTTCCATGGCTAGATTCATGGACTCACAGCATGGGTTAGAGCTTTATCTCTTATCTCTAGCACTCACCTGTGCTTGTTGCTGTTTGGCTTTATTCCTTAGGGAGGCAAAATTACTACCATCGTTGAATCCTTCTGGCTTAGGAAGAAGAAAGACAACTTCTTTTTCCTCAAAGCCTATATATTATAACAATCACAAGAAGTATTAATCGGTCCTGATTTAATCACATGCACCTCCCTGAATCAATCAAGGAGGTAGGGATGTTGTTCCCTGGGTCATCACCAATACAGTGGGGGCGTTGGGTGCATAACTGATCGCCAGGTGAAGACCAAAGAGGCAATTTGTGAAAGGAACAAAATGACAAATATTCACTTTTTTAGGATGACACAAGGTATGAAATCACAAATATTTACTTTTTTAGGGTGACACTACTAAATTATGTAGATGGGATTTAAACCTGGTTTCTGACAATAAAATCCTTGCTTCTTTTAATATACCATGTTGCCCACTCTACACATAAAGATAATAAATGATGACAAGTTTTAGGCAACATATTTTTAATGGATTTCAATTTGTTCTGATTTTAGTGATCATATTGATGTGGTTCTCCATATGCTATTTGACAGTGATGTATTACTTTATTAAGAAACTGGTTTTTGCCATTTTCTTCTTTTCTATGTTAATAATTAGATTATAGTCAAATCACTGGATATGAAGGCTTTGGCTGGCAGTGAGTTTTTCAAGTTAAATGTAGTCTTTTCTAGGTAGAGACTATAAATTGATATTTCTTCAATTTTCTCAATTTAAAAGGGGAAAAAAGCTTGAAAAAGAAACAAAACCAAAACCCACTGTGTTGTTCTATTGCATATCATCTGGTTCTTATAGCACTAAAATTAAGTAGAGGCAGATGATGACATATTAACAGATTACCTGCCAGGTCAGAGAGGAAAATAAGTAAGAAGTCTAAAGTTCAGCAATGATAATAATGACATTAATAGTCAAATATGTTTTGAATTCTTAATCTAATTCACACATGTGCTAAACTCCTTAAGTTCAATATTATACTTAATTTTCACAAGTGTACATTAGTCGCGTTTTATATAGGAGGAGATGAGAGAAACTAAGAAATATACCTAAAGTTACACATCTGAAAATGGCAGAGGCAAAATTCGAACTCACAACTTTCTGACTCAACTCAATGGCCAAGGAGATTCAGACTGACTCCATCTACATCACAGAAGCCAGTTGTTCCACAAAAGACCCAGACTAATCAGGGCAAGACAGACAGAGGGTGTTATGATGCTTTCCCCATGTTACATTTAAATATCTGTTCCCACCACTCTAGTTTGACCATTTTATGGGGAAGGTTTGTGTTCTCATTGCTACATCCCAGTCCAGTCCAGGACCTACAGCATAGTACTTACTGAATCAATGATTTATGGAATAAATTAATACTGGCCTGTATTCTCACACATATGTCACTTTGAATAAATAATTCTGTAGTATGGATTAAAAATACCTTAATATTAAGTTAATAATAGCAGATATGAGTTAGGATTTTTATTTTTAAATTTTCAATTCAAGAATAAAATTTAGGTATGATTTTTTTAAAAATTTAAAATAGAAATGGTCCAGCTTGTAGATGTTTTCATTGCATAAGTGCTTCTGTTAACAATAGGAATTATTATGTAACTATAAAATAACATTTCCAAATGCTAATCATTTAAGTGCTCAGTAAATCCTTGGGCCCACTTGAATAAGCTGATAAGTTAACGAAAGAGCTCTAGGGAAGGGTGGCACTTACACTGGGAATATGACCTAGGACACAATTCATTCAGGGTGAGAGGTAAAAGTAGACACATCTCCTTTTTAATTACACAGATTTTCATTTTCTTTGAAGTAGAATAACCAGCCTATGAGTGATAGTATACTTTAAAGTTCAGCTAACTGTTTCTATAAAGGAACAAATACTCAATATTTTATCTTTGTGGATCAAAAGGTCTCTATTACAAACAGTCACCTCTCCCATCGGGAAGCAAAAAATAGATAATAAATAAATGCCTTACTTTCACTGCATTTATCTTGTGTTTCAATACAACTTAAATTACAACAAATAAGTGGTAGACTGGATTTGGCTTGCAGGCTGTTTTTAGCCAAAATAGCAAAAGAGGAGATTGCTTTGTAGGTTTTTTAATCACCCTTCCTATTTTTAGTACAGTTCTTCCACTGGGTCTTAGAAATCACTGAGCTGCCACCAGGCAGCTCATCAGTCCCTTCCATTTCCATCATACCGCAAGCAAATTTTCTTTTCTTGTCTATTGGTCTCCTTTCCTTCTCAGACCCTCTATACATTGCATAAAGTTGTCCATCAATATCCACAGGGGGTTGTTTCTAGGACCTCCCATAAATGCCAAAATCCTTAGATTGTCAAGTTTCTTATATAAAATGGCATACTATTAATATTTTCATATAACCTACACATATAATCCCATATACTTTAAATCATCTCTAGATTACTTAAAATACCTTGTATGGGCAAAAGAGTATAATTCCTTTCCTTCCCATTTTAAAGGTTTACAGCTAACACCCTTGTAACAAAAAACATGTTAACAATAGAAAAAAAATGACAAATTTATTACTACTGTGTACATACATGTGCATGGGAGTTATATAAAATACAAACTCAAATAGTTGAAGCTTAAATGCCCTCTTCATAGAGAAGAAGAAAAGGCAGAGATATAGATATAATAATTTTTAGGGAAAATGAATAGACCTAAAGTTCTGACAATAGTTCATAGGACCAGAGGTTTGGTTGTCTTACTATGTGGATAAGTTTCTTAGGTAATCTCTTGGAGCTGATCTCAGAAGAACAAATCCTGTCTGGGCATACTGAGAACTGCCAGTCTCTTCTCTTCTCTTAGTGGTTGATCTTTCCTGGCTATCTGATGAGATTTTTAGGGAGGGAGTCTTGCAACAATTGCATTTCTTTTGGAAAGCAGCTTTCTTAGATAAAGAAATTCTAGAGAGAGTTTCTCCTATTGCTTTGGGAAAGAGGATCAGAGAGACAGTGAGGCAGGGGAAAGGTCAGAGAGACCATGGCTCTGAGGCTTATTTCTAAGGCCTTTCAATTTTCAAAGCACTCAGCATGCAAAAGCATCATATTTGGGGGCATCACTGACTTTGGAAAACAATTCATCTCCTTACATGTCAAACAGAATTATTTTAATACCTCTACCACCTGTTTTACCATGTAGGCAGATCTCATTGGAGTACCTATTTTTTTTTTTATTTCAGCATATTATGAGAGTACAAATGCTTAGGTTATGTTTATCGCCCTTGCCCCACCCAATTCAGAGCTTCAAGTGTGTCCATCTCCCAGACAGTGAACACTGTACCCATTAGGAGTGTATATACCCATCCCCTTCTCCCCCCTCCCATCTGCCCAACACTCGATGAATGTTATTACTATATGTATACTTAAGTGTTGGTTAGTTAATATCAATTTGATGGTGAGTACATGTGGTGCTTGTTTTTCCATTCTTGTAATATTTCACTTAGTAGAATGGGTTCCAGCTCTATCCAGGACGATACAAGAGGTGGAGCACCTATTTTGAAAAGCCATTTTATCCATTCATGCAATGCCTGGCAGGGCTTCATGCTTATGAACTCAAATCCTGTATGTAAACCTAGAAATTCTCCATAGGATCATCCACCAACACAGGCTATCTCTGCCTTCCAGTGACTTAGATCTGCATTAAAGAATAAAACTGATCACATTTGTATCTAGACTGCCTAATGCACATTCACACACAGTCAGCAATATTTAAATATTCTGGGAGGACAATACTAGAAAGTTTTCTTGTCTTTTCCTAAAAGGATGTCATATACAAATAAGAAACAATAATAATAATAATACAGAACATTATTTTTCCTTGTAATCATTTGAAATATTTGAGTGGTTTTCTTTGAGTGTCATAAGTTCTGCTAGTATAAAGGTAGACATCAATTTAAAGTATGTTAAAAATCAAGACAAAATTTCAAGTTCTTGGGTGACTACTAATTTGTCTATATGATATATAGTATACTGGAAATGTCCTACCTGTTCCACACTTACTTGCTGTAATTACATCATTTAAATTCAACTATGGTTAATCAAGCTCTGAACACCATAATAAAAACTTTAACTTGCAGTGGGATTTTAAAATTTGTATTTACTTTTTAAATGTAGACTTAAGGGGAAAAAGTCAACTATTGTTTCTTGAGGAGATATTTGGATTATGTTACTCATTCCTTCTTTCTTTGAAATAATCACAACGTGAGTAAAACATATGCTAGCAGGAAGTCACTGACTTGATAGAGGTTGTAAGTACTTGGGTTCTATTTTTCAGCATTAGTAGCTGGATTCTAATGTTTCTGAAATCAATGCAGACTCTTCTCTAGTGTTCTCCAAGACTGTCTCTAGATCTTTAGTATGTTGAGATGTTCTTCAGAAGCATAAAACCACTGGCTATCCCAGAATGCCTGGTTTGCTTTTTTGGCATAAAAATGAATGGTTTGGCTCATGGCACATTTGAGACAGCAAAGTTTCATTACCAAAATTCTTGTATTGAATCAAAAGCAATTTTATGTTGTTAGCTACAATTTAGTTAGGTGAAAGCATTTGTAAACTGTAAAACATCTTAGAAATGTCATTGTTAAGTATTAAAATTCAAAGTCTCTTCTGGAACTGAAAAACGTTGACACCTAGATATCATTTGTAATTTAATTGAACACCAAGATGCATTTCATTTTTCTTATTCAAAATGGGATATTGAATATTATTTAGCTTGTCAAATTGCATCATATAAAGATGGGAAATAAGAAAATATGTTTTTTTAAAAATCCAAAATATTATAATTAGATCATTTTAGAAATGCTTTGAAATATGATAATTGCAATTATCATTGTACTATTGTGGTTTTCTAGGATGAGTCTCACAGATTACAACATTGAGGTATTCAAAACACATATATTTACTTATTTAAATACCCAATATTCTGCCAGCCATTGTAGAAGAGATAAGACAAGAAGACATGTTTTCTGCCATGAAAGAATATTCTTCTTCAGAAGACAAGACAAATATAAAAAATTATAAATGATGCATGGGCATAGATACTAAATTTTATTAATTATTTTCAAAGTGGTAAGACTGTTTCATAATGGACTTACCAGACAGCTGTAGTATTTTTGCAAGAGACGTGAATATTTCCCAGATGAAGAGTGTTCTGATAAGGGAAGGAGGACACACCAAGAGCCCCATCTCTCCTGCCATGAAGACTACTGCCTGGGAATGAGGCTCATTTCAGAATAAACATTTCTTGCACCTATAGCACAAACTGAGCCAAAGAGATCCTTTACTAAAGGGGAGATACTCATAGATTGAATAATTATCTGGTTCATGCCATTTACTGGCTCATGTCATTTCACCTTAAAAACTACTTCAGTCATTGTGAAAATAGTTATAATTCACACTTTCCTGTGTTTCTAGTAATTGAATGTCTGTAATAGAGAGTGGAATTATGATCAGAAGTTACTCTTCTTACTCTATTTTTTAAACACATTCCATGTTATTTAGTATTTACTTTTGAATATTAAAAAAAAGTGTGCTATAGTCTGTATGTTTGTCCCCTCCAAATTTCAGGATGAAATTTGATCCCAATATTGGAGGTGGGGCCTAGCGAGAAGTGTTTTGGTCATGGGGGCAGATCCCTCATGAATGGCTTCCTGCCATTCTTGAGAGAGTTAGTGAGTTCTCTCTCTTAGTTCTCTGAAGAACTGGTTGTTGAAAAGAGCCTAGCATCCCCTCCTCTTTTTCCCTTGCTTCCTGCTCTCACCATCTGGGGGGGTTCTCCTTCCCCTTCTGCAATGAATGGAAGCTTCCTGAAGTCCTCAGCAGATGCAGATGCCAGCACCATGCTTCTTGGATAGCCTGCAGAACAGTAAGCCAAATAAATCTCTTTTCTTTATAAATTATTCAGCCTCAGCTATTTCTTTATAGCAACACAAATGCATTAAGACAGAGCATTAACATTTTTTATTAGTAGAAATTAGCTGGCAAATTTATGAAGTAACGTTTTTATCCTTGGATGGTTTGTTTCTGTAGTGGGGACAGTTGAGTCACTGATAAGTTAATAATGGAAATTTAAGGCAACTAATTTACCTTATCTGACATAGCTACAGAATATGTACATAGATATAGGCTATTCAAAGAAAAAGAGAAAAAGAAGGAAGAGTGAGTGAGCGCACGCAAGAGAGAGAGAGAGAGAGAGAGGGAGAGAGAGAGAGAGTGTGCAAATAATAAATATTTGACTTTACCATAACAATAGAATTCTACTTTTATCATAACACTTTGAAATTTCCAAAAGATCTTTGGCATCTATCATAATTCTTCTACTAAGAATCTGTGTGAGTACACACATTTCAGTTACATTTATTCTTAAGAATGTGCACTTCAATGCATTATGAAGAAGGGCCTAGCATTGCTACTTCCATCATGCATTTCAATTTTCAAGTTTTGAATTAATTTGATAACAGATGATGATAAATATAAACCACAAACTGTAAAGTGGTCTGCTCACTTGCTTGTGTTAAATCTCTCAGATTTTTTTAACTGCTTGGTAAGAAACAGTATGAGAAGCACTTTTGACTCCCACTATCTTATTTTCTAAAGAGATACATTTCAATGTAATTACACTGTGATTTAGTATAATTTCCTTCTACAATGTAGAAGGAAAAATGAAAAATGTAAAATGAAAAAAGAGTAATGAAATGTAAAATGAAAAAAGAGTAATGTGTATCTTCTTGTTTGCTACTATATTTCTTGAAGTTCCTATAACAGTAAATGCTACATTGATATTTGTTTATTGATTATTTTGGCGATGTTGAACAATTAGCCAGAGTTGATGCAAGCAACCTCCAATCTGTCTTTCAAAGAAGCCAATATTATCTTTTACTACATGAGGATGAAAGGAAGACTGTATGTGGACAAGGTTCTGTTTATGCTTCTTTCTAACTGAAATTTGCCAACATCTGCCATTGTCCTTAGTTGCTTTTATCCAAGGACACAAATCTGTCCTTTTTCTCCTCTTTGAATCCAATCCCTTCACAAGTATTCTTAATTCTGTCTCCTGCTGTCTTTAGGACCAGACCAAACTACTCATAATTTCTGTTATTTTGCTCCTTCTACTCAATTCATTCCCTCAGCCAGTAAATATACCCCGACCCTTTTGAGCTTGGACCCCATTCTTTTTTTATTATTTCAGAATATTATGGGGGTACAAACGTTAAGGTTACATACATTGCCCTTGTCTCCCCTCCCCCCTCGAGTCAGAGCTTCAAGTGTGTCCATCCCCCAGATGGTGTGCATCACACTCATTATGTATGTATATACCCATCCCCTCCTCCTCCCTCCCACCTGCCCCACACCCAACAAATGTTTGTTTTTCTTTTTTTCTTAACATTTTGGTTACATTTTATATCTTTGCCTATCCCTAGCAAGGGTTAGAGGTATGCCCTTCCCCTCCACAATGTTCACCACATCCCTCAGATGTGGGACTACCCCTCAACCCCCAAATCCCTGGTGAACACCACCACCATTTGCGCACCATAGTGTTAATCAGTCAGTACCAATTTGATGGCAAGTATATATGGAGCCCATTATTCTGATCTTGTGTCACCTCACTTTGGATAATGGGCTTAAGCTCAATCTAGGATAATATAAGCAGTGCTAGCTCACTGTCGTTTTTTAGAATTGAGTCATATTCCATTGTAAACATATACCAAATTTTAATAATCCACTCATGAATTGACAG
>VBSM01001927.1:15446279-15472428 GCA_008086735.1 Cheirogaleus medius
GGGGAGGAGGAGGAGGGGGAGGAGGAGGAGGGGGAGACAGGGGGGGAGAGAGAGAGAGAGAGAATAAATTTACTTCCTCTTCCTTTGTGCTCTATTATATCTGGGCCTCCAGCTAACTGGATAGTACCTGCCCACACTGAGGGCAGATCCCACCCACTCAGTCCAATCTCCTCTATAAACACCTTCACAAACACACCCAAAAGTAAGCCTTTACCAGTTCTCTAAGTATCCCTTAATCCAGTCAAGTTGACACCTAAAATTAACCATCACACCTGACAAGCCTTTAGCATAGATGTGCTTACTAGTAGATTACATTTATAGAATGCTTCCAATGTACCATGCATTTCTCTAAGGATCTTACATGTATTATATTATCATGTATAAATAAGAAGATAACTATATTCAGTATAAAGCACAACAAAGAAAAATAACTTTCCCAAGATGTTTGTGAGCAAAGTGTAGATGTCAAGGTGATTCTTTACCTCTCAGAAGCCAGAATTGATCTTGAGTCTATTATTTTCTCATGGCTCTATTTTATGATATGATCACATTGCTTTCCATTTTGCTATTCTCTTTTTAGATCCTATCTTTTTGTCTGCCACTATATTTCTTCCTTTTGCTTTCATCTTGTCTTGTACATTATGTACATCTCTTCTCAGCTTTCATGGAAAGTGTGTCATGTAATAACCAGATTAAACAGAAAAGAAGTAATGAAAGGGGAAGGAGATGTTAGCCCTTGGTCAGCTGGGCACCTTTCCTTCCAGGTTGTAGCTAGACAGCCCTTTTGTACCTTGTACCACATTCCAGACTTCTGCATCTCTTGACTACATTAATCCCTGCAGAAATAACTTCAGCTCTTTCTTGGTTCAGAGTTATTTTGAAGACCCTACTATTCCATAAGGCTAAAAATCCATTTAGCAGGGATTTCACTTTGTTCGCTTGCCTAAATTGTTATAACACTTACAGAATTTAAATTTGTACTATCTTTTCCTAGAATTAAAAAAAATCACATGTGGTCTTAAATTGCAAATAAACTATGTGCACATCCCACTAGTCAAATATCATTATCAGGAGTACAGAAAATATACCAGTCACACTGCAAATCTAGCAATGTAGGCATATGATGACATTTTTATTAGATAAACACGCCAACAACTGTCATGTGTTCTATGCTTTGTTATGTTCATTCTACATGTATAGGGTTTTTTTTCCACAGAGAACTCTTTGAGTATAAGATATATAAAATCATTTTTAAAAAGGATTCTCATTTTTGGGGGGTTTTACCATATATAAAATAATCTGGATATCAAAGGTATGCTTTGCAGTTTAACAGGGAGATTACAGCATGGACTAGAAACATGTATATTTGTGGGAATAATCAATGAAGAATCCCTTAACAAGTTGAGTCTTCTGCTACTGATAAAAGAATGGGTACACTTTCAAATTTCTACAAAGTACATATATTGTCTATCCAAATAATTAATTGAACTTTCACGTGTGTAATGAACTCTCTCTCCCCACACACACAAACACACACACATACACACACAGAGTAATGAAATAAAGGAAAGTAGAAAAGTACATAGTGTATAGAAATGAACATAATAAAAACAAAAGAAAGGAAAGCAGCAAGGATAAGGATAAAAGTCATTTCATATTTTCATCAAAACATAGCAAAAATACAGAAACAAAATAGTGGGTGAATATGTGTAGGTTCAGAATAAAGTGACTTTGTACAGAAGAAAATACATGGTCAGAGCCCTGTAGCTTTTAAGTGAGTATGTAGTTCTAGGTCAGGGATTTGCAGCAGTCACTTCCTTCAGATCTACTAGGTAAGAATCTGGTCTAAGGAGTATATCTAGCTGGTAGCCTCCATTTATAGTGCCTGGGGGATCTACCACAGTGTTCAGGTCAAGGGTGTCTTCTTCCTTGGCCACTTCCAGCCAATGAATGAGCACAGCAGGGTGGATGGGGCTGGACCATCTCTGCCTCACCTGGAGCACATGTAAAGGCAATCATACTGCTGAAGCTCCCCATGAGGCCGCCCAATACATTCTCAAAGATATACCTCAGTCTCAGGCTCTTTCTACTCAATCTTCCTTCTTCCCCAACTTCTTTCACATGTGTCATACCTTCATCAAAGTCTTAAGTTTCTCCCCTGCCTCTTCTCCCCTTTATGTTTCACAGACATTCTTCCAAAAAAAATTCTACTTCTATCTCCTTGACGTCTGTTTCCTAGACATAGAATTCAAAAAATCTTTCTCTTCTCCTCAAAATATTTTCTCCAGCAAGTCAGAACATTCTTCCAGAATTAAAAACCCCTAATAATATGCAGGTATATTTTGAAAAGAAACATATGTATGAGAAACACAGGTATGTTTCTCTCTCTGGAAACACTAATTCAATAATTAAAGTTATTTGTAAGTTAGTGAGTCTAGTAGAACTTAGAAATGTTTAATTTGGTTGGTGACTAGACAGACTTGGTCTGGCTAAGGTAAGACCATGTATGTATAAGTTATAACAATGGAATGAACTAAGTCAACTCATTAGTCAAGAGTCCACATAAAGAGACAATTGGGGTACATTTAATAGGGACAGCTCTATTACATATTATAGAAGTAAAGAGATTGCAATAGAGACGTTCTCCAGATCACTTTTCCAACATCACAATTTTGCCTGGAGCTCTTGTAAAATGGTTTAGAGTAGGAAATAAATACTGATAGTGCTATGGTCTGAATGTTTGTGTCCCCCTCCCAAATTTTTTGTATAAATCCCAACTCTCAATGCAATGGTATTAAAAGGTAGGGCCTTTGGGATATCATTAGGTCATGATGCTGGAGCTATCAGGATTGAGATTAGTGCTCTTATGCTCTTATCAAAGAGATCCTAAAGAACCTCCTTGTCCTTCCATGTTGTGAAGTTATAGCCAGGAGGCTCCACCTATAAACCAGAATGTGAGTCCTCACTGGACACCCAAACTGCCAGAACTTTGATCTTGGATTTCCCAGCCTGCAGAACAGTGAGAAATAAATTTGTGTTTTTTCGTAAGCCACCTAGTTTATGATATTTTGTTATAGCAGTCCAAATAGACTAAGACAGTAATGAGTATTGTCCTTTTTTAAAAAATCCTTTGAAGTCCATGGTTAAAGGTATGGTTCAGATCTCAACTATGATGGACAGTAATTGGAATAGTGAGAATATTTTAGTAATATTGAAAGAATTACAACTATAGTGAACAAAAAGATGTGAGATTGGAACTTCACTAGCATGAGATCAGTGACCAATTATTTTTCTTGAAACATTTAATATTCTATTTTTATTAATATTAATTTTTCTCTCTAAACTAGTATTCCAAAAGAAAATTCACTATTGGCCTATTAAGACATACATATACATATGTCATCAGAAATGTTTTTAATATTTAAATAATAACAATTTATAATTTTTAGGGCTATTGAAAAATACATGGCATCATATGCTCTTTGAATAAATTCCTATTCCAATGAAAAAATTTTATATCAAATTTATCACTTGAAATATTTTTATTTAAAAATATGTTGCTGATCATGAATTAAAATAGTACCCATTAAATCACTTTTAGGTTCTTATAAAAACAAGAATTTGTTTTTTCTCAAGATGAAAAATTTTACATAAATCTTAAATTACTATGACAAAACTGTGACAGAAGCAACATTTTTAGATGACACTAAACAAGTGGTCTCAGAAAATTATTGACTACATTTACACACAGTAATCATTTTAGTAAGTTTTGCTTTTTTTTGACAGCCGCAAATAGAATTAAACTGACAGCCTTTAAAGCATCCAATTAAAAAGAGTATACTTTCTTATATTATGTGAGATATTGAGGGTGACTTTTCCATGCTATTAAAGGATGATGGACACTACCGTAATTATAAATGTTGAAATAGTGAAGATAACATTTGAAGCAAGAATTATTACATCTTTGTTTATGATGAACATGGATATTTGCTGGTGTTCATAGTAGTAATTACCTGTGAGTTTCTTTTGGGATAGAGGCCATCAAGCATCGTTGCAACATTTTAGCAGATTCTGTGCTTCAAGCAAATTCTCAGTAGCTTGCCTCCTTGACTATCTAGATTAGGCAGCCATAAAGAACATGTGAAATAGAAAACCAGAAAATAGAGAAGAGAATATAGGAAAGTAATGAAGATGGCACCAACTCAAACATTGAGGGAAAATGGATTTAAATGTATCAAAGGATACCAGGAAAATTTAGCCTTCATGATAAATGTACCTGCTAATATTCATATATATGTCATATTAGAGTGTGCATTCATGCCTGCAGAAGAGGAATACTTCTTAAAGCTTATGAATTGCAATTCTATGTATACTTACAGCAATAGATAACTATTATTTAACATAAATAAGTATAATTTTAGCACCAGAAAGTTTCTATTGTGAGATTAGATCTGTTGTGCAATGTGTAATATAAAAATCAAACCTAAACATGATAATGGATTTAGTACATTATAATCCAAGAAACTGACATCTTAGATTTTGATAAATGCCTCTTTTGACATTAGCATTGGTGAAATGTCATACTGCATACCCATGTAAAGTGAGTCTACATTATGAAAGAATAAGAAAGAAAAAGAAAAATTAAAAAATTAAAAATGCATATACTGAAAGTATAACATGAAAAATTCAAAATTAATTAGAAAAAGCCTTTGCCTCCTTTTATTAAGTTTTAGCTCTTAAATTACATTGGTTTGATAAAATTAGAACAGTGTATAAGTAAAAAGTTAATTAATGTCCTTGATGGAAAGAATATAAAGAATGCATCTCTTATATTAAATTTGTCTTTTATATAACTCCCTGGAATTCTGAGCATGAACCAAATAAAAAAAAATTATACATCCCTTACTCACTCATGGGTTTCACCATTGCCCTATTTTGAATATCAGTTTCACTTACTTAATGCTCACCTCAAGAATATAAGATAAAAATAAATCATCCTAGTGCCAAATCCAAGGATTTTTCTATTTTTGTTTTTGTTTTTTTTTCAAGTATCAAGTGTAATATTTTATTGCCAAATTTTGAAACAACTAGTTAGGCAGCTGCTACTGTTATCTTCCAATAATTTCTCATTTTTCCAGGGTTTTAAATGAAAGATGTAACCCATTACATCTAAATTTTTATATTTTTTAATTTTTTATTTTAATAATATTTATTTTTAGTGCAGTTTTGGTTCACAGCAAAATTGAGAAGAGAGTACAGAGATTTCCCATATACCTTCTGCCTCCACACATGCACAGCCTTCCCCATTATTAACATCCCCCATGAGAGTAGTACACCTGTTACAATCAATGAACCTACATTAACACATCATTATCACTTGAAGGCCATAGTTCACTTTAGGATTCAGTCTTGGTGCTGGACATTCTATGGGTTTGGACAAGTTTACAATGACATGTATTCACCATCATAGTATCATACAGAGTAGTTTCATTGCACTACAAATCCTCTATGCTCTATTTACTCCTTCCTCCCCCTTAGCCCCTGGCAATCGCAGATTTTTACTGTCTCCATAGTTTTGTCTTTTCCAGAATGTCATATAGTTGGAATCATATAGTATATGCCCTTTTCAGATTGACTTGCTTTACTTAGTAATATGCATTTAAGTTTTTCCATGTCTTTTCATGGCTTGATAGTGCATTTATTTTTAGCACCGAATAATATTCCATTGTTCGGATGTACAATAGTTTATCCACTTGTTTGCAAAAGGACATCTTTGTTGCTTCCATGTTTTAGCACTTATGAATAAAGCTTCTGTAAGCATCTGTGTGCAGATTTTTATGTGTATGTAAATTCTCAGCTCCTTTGAATAAATACTAAGAAGCATGACTGCTGATTTGTATGGCAAAAGTATGTTTAGTTTCGTACGAAATTACGAAACTATCTTCCAAAATTGTTGTACCATTTTTCATTCCTCTCAGCAACGAATGAGAGTTCCTTTAACATCCTTGCCAACATTTGGTGGTGTTAACATTCTAGTTTTTCACCATTCTATTAGGTGTGTAGTGGTATCTCACTGTTGTTTTATTTGCATTTTTTTGATGACATAAAATGTTGGGCATTTTTTCATATGCTTATTAGTGCCATCTGTATCTCTTTTTTTGATGAAGTGTCTGTTAAGTTCTTTGGCCTATTTTTTAATCAAGTTGTTTGTTTTCTTACTGTTGAGTTTTAAGAGTTATTTGTATATTTTAAATAACAGTCCTTTATCAGGTATGTCTTTTGTTAACATTTTCTCCTAGTTTGTGGCTTGTCTTTTTATTTTCTTGATAATATCTTTTGCAGAGCAGAAATTTTTAGTTTTTAATGTTCAATTTATAAACTTGTCTTTCGTGGATAATGCCTTTTATGTAGTATCTAAAAAGTCATTGCTATACCCTAAGTCATCTAGATTTTCTCTTAAGTTATTTTATAGGAGTTTCATAGTTTTGTGTTTTACAGTTAGCTCTGTGATCCACTTGGAGTTATTTTTTGTGAAGGGTGTAAGGTCTGTGTCTTGATTCCTTTTCTTTTTTTGCATGCGAAGGTCCAGTTGTTCCAGCACCATTTATTAAAAAGACTACCTTTTTTTCTATTGTATTGCCTTTGCTCCTTTGTCAAAGATCAGATGACTATACTTTTGTGGGCCTATTTCTGGACTCTCTATTCTATTTCCATCGATCTATTTTTCTAATCTTTCACCAAGACCAGACTGTCTTAAGATTACTGTACCTTTATAGCAAGTCTGGAAGTCAGGTAGTGTCAGTCCTCCAACCTTGTTGTTACTCATCAAATAGTATTAGTAATTCCAGATCTTCTACCTCTCCATATAAACTTTATAATCATTTTGTTATTATCTGTAAAATAATTCCCTGGTATTTTGATTTGGATTGAATTTTCAAAACTAGGTTTTGAAATACCTGGTTTTAGATATTCTTAATATCTAAAATTTCTTCCCACCTTTTCTTCCTAACACATCTCTCCTACTACTCACCCATGTTGCTGATTTATCCTTTCACAAGTGTGCTCATTTCATACTAGTTCAAGAATAGCTTCTTAACACATCTACAAATACTCAAACCCTATTGCATATATTAATCCTATCTCAGATGATTGTTTCAGCACCAGTTCACAGCACTGGTTTTCTATGCAAAATGTTTTGATTTTGTTTATAGTATTTCTTTATTATACTTTAAATTTGTGCATGCTTATAAGAGAAATTTTGGAATATGCAG
The DNA here is from genome assembly GCA_008086735.1 of Cheirogaleus medius. NCBI lineage: Eukaryota > Metazoa > Chordata > Mammalia > Primates > Cheirogaleidae > Cheirogaleus > Cheirogaleus medius. The sequence goes on from VBSM01001927.1 coordinate 15,453,551, forward strand.
TGTCTGCTGAAATGTGGACAAGCAAAAAGAAGACTATTAAGTCATGTATAATTCCAATACCCAGAAATATTCATTATTATTGTTTAGATTATATCCAATAATTTCTTCTATTACTTGTAGCAGGGTGTTTTCCAATTTAAAATGAGTTTTTGTGAAAAATAAATTGGAATACACTGGGCCAAACATTGTAACTGTGGTTTCTTTATTAAAAAACTACTAAGTGTAACTCTGATATCAGGATGAAAACTCTATCTAGTATTTTCATTCTTATTTCAAAACTCCTCCTCCTTTTTTGTTTTATTTTTTTTTATTTTTTAGTGTCTTATAGAACTAAAAACAATTATTTTAGAACTAATACTTTAAAATATCATGAAAGTTGTCATTACTAATATAGCTTACTCAACTAAGAGTTGAAAAACATATATTCAAGACACAGTAGGCAGTTCTGGGCCTTACAATAAAAAGAAATACACAGAACTTGAGTTCAAAGATGAAAGCAACCAATTTGTATGTAATGCTATTTATCTTGGCAAAAGAAAAGTAAACTATAAGAAAAATGTTTTGATAGCACAATTTCAAAAGTTGGTAAAAAACGGCACAGCCTTTTTGCAATTTTTCACTGCAAAAATTAGACTCTGAGAGAATGTGATTACGGTTCCACTTTCAATAAGGAGGATGAACTGTTGTGATTTCTTTCTGGTATGTAATTTCTAAGTGCTTAGGAAGAAAACAATGTTACTTAATTTCTTTTGGTTTTATATAATTTCATCTAAATAAAAATAAAACTTAATTGGTCTTTTGGTACATAAATTTCAAAAATGAGCTGTCAATTTATAACAATGACCCACTCTTCTATTATTCAAAATAACCAAATACAAGTAAATGATTACCAATAATTTTCATGTGCACTTAAAAACATTTGCCTTAAACTGAATATGCAGTGCAAAATTATATAACTCTTCTCTGACCATATTTAGTATTTAGAAAAAACCTAATAATTTACTCCCTATTATTTCTTTATCATTATTTACATATTTATGTGTGTTGATATACACAAACAGAATAAAATCTGCCAAAGTTATAGTACACTCACTTACTATACTTAGTATGATTTTTCAAAAGCAAAGATTGATATTTTTCCCTTTTCATTAATTTTTTTCTAATTTCAGTAATAATTAATTATTATTGAAATAATTTAGGACACTTAAGGAAATAACAAAGAAAAAAATTATAGGCTATCTCATTTCACATTTTTCTGTCTCTGTCTCTCTAGTAGGTGTATGTGTATGTGCATATATATCTTTGTTAGTATAAGATGGAAACTTTAAACTCAGCTTTAAATTGTTTAAGGATTTAAATTCTTAAATTTGCATTGCATATCTTCTCTCTCAGGAATAAATTTGTCTTTTTTTATATTACCACTCAGGTTTTTTTAAGGTTTTTATATTCTTTGTTTGTATAGTGTCCTAGCAATCGAGATGCTGAATTTTCAACAAAGATAGTCAAATGTATTCCTACCAAAACAATAAAATTGTACTTAATGATAAAATATTTCATGGTCCTTAAGGTTTTGGCATTTTTGTTTGTTTGTTTGTTTTTTTGCAGAATGAGTGCATATAGTTCTATATATTTTATCTCTCACATGACAGAATTCTTGTAACCACCCACTGCAATTGAGATACAGAACTACTATATCACCACAAAGATGTTCCTTCTGTTACCCCTTCATCAGTTTCCTTGTTTGTTTTTGTGGAGACAGAGTGTCACTTGGTGTCCTGGGGAGAGTGTAGTGATGGTGGGTCACCACAAGCTCCAGGTCCTGGGCTGTGAGCGATCCTTCTGCCTCAGTCTCCCAGTGTTACCCCTTTATACTCACACTCACTATCCTCCCCCTCAATTTGTTCTCCATTTCTATGACTTTGTCCTTTCAAGAATGTTATGTGAATGACATCATACAATAGGAGACTTTTTGAGATTTTGTTTTTCACTCAGTCTGATGCCTTTGAGATCCATACAAGTTGTTGCATGTATTAATAATCTATTCTTTTTGGTTGCTGAGTAATATTTTATGGTATGATTGTTAATACAGCTTATTTAACCCTTTACATTATTGAGGGATATTTTTGCCTATTGCAAATAGGAAACCAATCCTATGGGATTAATGCCCCACCTTTATGATGTATTTAATCTTAATTACCTCCCTAAAGGTCCAATCTCTAAATACAGTCACACTGAGCATTAGAGTTACAATATATGAATTGTGGGGAGACACATTTCCATCCATAACACCTTCCAACCTGGTTTGTTAATATTCTAATTTTATAAATCACATGAAAGCAATCATTCCTGATATACATTCTTCCCAGGGTTTTTTCTCCCTACCCTAACACTTGGTGCTTTTTGTTGGGATTATATATCCCTTGAAGCAAAGAAAATGACACTTTTTTCCCACCTTGCCCCCAGCTGACACGCATGCATACACAACTTTCTCCTTAATTATTTGCTAGTGGTTCTGCAAAAATGGTGGTTGGAAACAAAAAGATCACTAGTTTGGACACCTCAAAAAACAAGTCATACAAGTAAAAACAAATAGCCTCCAATTTTCTGTCAAGCTCTGGTTTCTGTGGTATAAAATAGACTCAACACCTTTCCATCTTTCATGTTATTTTAGTTTTTCTAGTGCTTTCTGTTTCATGAGAAAAATGTGAGTGTCCTAAAGGGGAAACTACATTGGTTTCCTTCAATTGAACTGTGTTTTCTAAGTAATTATCTGAGCTTTCTCTCCTAAATCCCTCCTCAAATTTCTCTTAGTTTTGTATTGTGGTGTTGATTTTCTTCTTGGGAAGTTGGGAGAGATTGTGTTGAGTTTTCTTACACATAGGCCATTTAAAAGAAGATAGCAGAAGAAAAAGAATTTTAACTACAGAATATTTAAACCACACAATATTAGAATTTTAACTGACCATGAACATAAGCACTATCCACATAATATGTCCATATCACACAGTTTTCACTCTAGAGTTATAGTACACATGAAATAAAACTCCATGATCTTCCTTGAATTTGAAAATCTTATTTTAGAAACAAGATAGATGGGCAAGAAGCAATTAAAAAGGGGCAAATACTCAGGGAATAACTGTATGTTGTTACATGGGGGATGAGTAAAGCACATTCAAGCTTCATCTACAGAATCCTTTGGCAGAAGATATGTCTTAAGCTATTTGCTTTTTCTCTGTGCAATGTTTTGTTTCTGCTAGGTAGCAGCAGTTTAATTGGATTGGTTAAAAAAAAAAAAAAAGTTGTCATTCTGCAGAGTTTTGCAGCAATTCTCTTTGTCATCCAGAGACGAAAGAAGATACTGTACAATGGAGAAGAGGCATGTATTGTACAATGACAGAAAACAACGGAGCATTTACTTTTAGTTCTATTTACTATTATTGTACATGTTGTAGTCCCTCAGCCAAGCAGAGTAGGAAATAGAATTGTTGGGTCACCTCAAGTAAACATGCCCAGTGACCACTCAGACCACCCTCACTATGACCTTAAAAAAAATGATTCCTATTGTATATTCCAAAATTGTTAAAAAAATAATTTTTTCTCACTGGAAAAAAAATGACAAGTACATGAGGTAAATAGATAGATAAATTCACTTGATATAACCATTCCACAATGTTTACATGTATCAAAGTATCACATTTGTACCCCATAAATATATATAATTACTATTTGTTAATTAAAAATAAAAATGTAAGTAAAATCAAAATGAGAAATAAAAACAAAATCTGGTATTTTTGTAGGTTTTCTAACATGAATCATTTTAATTTAAATCCATTAAGTCAAAAAATAAAAGTCATAAATGCTTAATCTCAGTGTATAAATATAAAAGTATCAGGTTATGAGTTTTAAGGATATGAAATTTGACAATTTTACTATGTTAGCATTGGAGAGATGTAGATTGTTTATATACTCCTCAAGTATGGAACTTATTTGCAAATTTAAATAGAAAGAAAAATGTTTACAGATATTTATCTGCTTGCTATATTTGATTTTTAGTATAAAATCTTATTTCAATATTCTCAAATTAATGTAATATGATATATTAACTTAATTAATTATCCAATAAGGCACGAAAAACTTTAAACAATTAAAAACTTTTAAAAATTGGTACTTAATTAAACAATGTTAATTGTTTGATAAATATAATTATATGTATCTATTGACATAAATACAAATGGTATGATTGCTCATTGTAATCATGAAACATAGTTTAATGATTTCAAATAGCAAAGACTACTATAAGAGAGTCATCTATTTAGAATAGAGGAGATATATTGCTCCAAAATTAGAACAGCCCTTGTCCTCTGGATTTCAAAATAATGCTCAAAGGGATTTTTCTACTTAAATAAAAAGGAGAAGTTAAACATCAAGCACCAATGCCTTTCAATGTTACTGATCTATGAGCTCTACTGGCATTCATAAACCGTGATAGAAAATTCATTTCATGCTTGTCTACTCTGATAAAATTCATAACTGAATTGTTTGAAAACCCTGAAAACAGGGAATGATTATAGGAATGCCCCAAAGTATGGGGCACAATGAAGTAAAAGCTGGCCTCCAAGCAACTAGAATGTTGGCCTACCTTTATATGTCAAGTGGGCTACAATATTGTTAAACCTGGATAGAGCACACAGTTTGCCAATTGGAATTACTAACAAATTAGGTATGAGACACAAACATTAAATTATTAATATAACATTTACAAATATGCATATGTAAAAGTAATTTGAAAATTAACTGTCAAATGTTAGACTTCACTGATCCTAATTCTCCCATGTTCCCCAGTGACTGGTAATGGAATTCTTCAGGATTCATTTTCTGTTTATGCATAAATTTAAGGATGAAAGAGTGCCAGCTTAGTCACTGTACTTTTTCTGTGTGTATCTCTTAAGGATTATTGTTTTATATCCTGGGGTTCTCAGGGGTTAAAAAAACAAAACAAAACCCTGTACTTTTGAGAGTAGCAGTATATGAAAATTGACTTTCATGATATCACTCTTTCCTGATTTTTCCTGCATAATGTTCTAATCACTTTTAACATTCTTTAGCTTGAACTCTTCTTCCACTAATCAATTAAATGGGAATATTCCTCATTGCTGCACTCTTGAACTTTTATTCTTCTTATCCTGTGTTCATATCTTCATCTGTACACTAACTCCTTCTTTTCTACCTAGGACATATTTTTCACCTTAAGCTTCATATTGTAAACTGACTATTGGGCATTTCCACCCTTGACTCAAAAAGGTAAGCTCATTTTTTTTCAACCCAGAAACCTATGACCTACTTTTCTTTTCTACCTTCTTAATTATGATTGGTAGAAACACCATTCTCATAATCCAAGCTAAAATAACTATAATTTAAAATTACACTGGGGAAAAGAAGCCCTATTCAATAAATGGTGCTAGGAAAATTGCATAGCCATATCCAGAAGAATGAAACAGGATCCACATCTCTTATCACTCATAAAAGTGAATTCCAAATGGATAAAAGACTATTTAAATATAAGGTATGAAACCATAGAATGCTAGAAGAAAATGTTGGAAAAATTCTTCTAGATATCAGCCTAGGCAAAGATTTTATGAAGAAGATCCCAGTAGCAATCACAGCAACAATAAGAATAAATAAATTGGGCTTGAATAAATTAAAAGGCTTCTACAATAGCTAATGAAATAATCAACAGAGTAAATAGACAACCTATAAAATGGGAGAAAATATTTGCAAGCTATATGTCCAATAGAGGGCTAATAACCAGAATCTACAAAGAACTCAAGCAAATCAACAAGGAAAAAACAAACAACCCCATTAAAAAGTGGGCAAAAGACATGAACAGAAGCTTTTCAAAAGAAGATAGAGAAATGTCCAATAAACATATGAAAAATGCTCAAGGTCACTAATGTTCCTATGAGATAGGAGCACTCCTACACTGCTGGGGAAACTGCAAACTAGTACAGTCTCTATGGAGAATAGTATGGAGATACCTCAAAGAACTAAAAATATAGCTACCATTTGATCCAGCAATTCCACTACTGAGTATTGACCCAAAGAGATAAAATATATCTGCACTTGAATGTTTATAGCAGCACAATTCACAATTGCAAAGATGTGGAAACAACCTGAGTGCCCAACAATACATGAGTGGATTAATAAAATGTGGTATATGTATACCATAGAGTACTATTCAGCCATAAAAAATGGTAAACTCATACCTTTTGTATTAACCTGGATGGAACTGGAGCCCATTATTCCAAGTGAAGTATTACAAGAATGGCAAAACAAATACCACATGTATTCATCATTAAATTGGTACTAAATGATCAACACTTATGTGCACATGTGAAAGTAACATTCATTGGGGATCCTGCAGGTGGGAAGGAGGAGAAGGGCTTGGGTAAATTCGCACATAATGGGTGTGGTGCGTGCTGTCCAGAGGATAGGCAATGCTTGTAGCTTTGACTCTGGCAGTGTAAAGCCAATTTATGTGACCAAAGTGTTTGGATCTCTATATATCTCCTACTTGTTTTGATTCTCTGGAGAACCATGACTAATACAATTAGTGAGTGTCATGAATTTATTTATAGGACTTCCTCTGTAACATTTACAATGCTTTAGCCCTTCCTTTTGGAATTTGGAGGTATTTACATGTATTATCTTGGAGCCTCCACTGCAAATGAGAAGAAAGAAACCCACTGTAATATTCTGCAGATAGACCTAAGCCATTTGTTTAAATTTCCCTTCACTTAGGACTAAATTTCATCTGGCAAGGACAAGGGAACACGGAGAGCTCCAGTTGGAATAGTGAATTCACATTGTAGTGGAATAATTTGAGATAAAAGACTGAAAAGTGAAGAGCATTCAAGATTTTATTATTTGAGCAATGAAATATTCACTTCTTCCATGACAATAATTTTATAATATTTTCTATAGATCGAGTGAAGACTGTTCAGTCTTTTCTTTAGGTAGCATGGTGGATCTAAATTTTCTGTTATTATTGATATTTAAGACATCCAATGTTTAAAATACTGTTTAAAGCACTGCCACAGATTTTTACCATACAAACACAGAGATTCTAAGAAATTCTGTATTTATGGCATATTTATGATTGTACCTGCTACCTTATTTCATATATGCTGTCAGGAAATAACTTCTGTTTTGATCAGGTGTCAATGATAACTAAATCCTCCATGTACAATCCTACCACAGACAAGTTTTCAGCTCTATGTATCTCAGTCCTTGCATCCCATCCACCATCTACATATTTCAGTGGTGCACACCTTAGGACACATTCAAGATATAAAATAACCTATGATCCTGCCTCTTTTTGACACAATGCTAGGTGAGTTGGCACAGCGGAAGATAATAGATTTCCTGGTAGCCATTTTTATACTAGAACAGCTAGAAACAGCTTAACTGTACATGCAAGTGACTGTGAAGCACATCACTACATCCCATGGAATCCAAACTAAACTAAATACAGTATATCCCTGACTAACTCCTTTCTACCTAAGTATCAGAAAAGGCCCATGGCCATTCCAGTGGTGTCTGATATGAGGGTAAATGTGATGGAGAAAACTCTATGGATAAAGTCATTGGCCTTTACTCATTGCAGTAAATTATTTTAATTGTGAAAACTTTCAGAAACATATGACCTTAGGAATACATGGTTAGGTCACTGCCAATTAGAGAAGGGATCTGTGCATGTGAGGGCCCCTAATGCTAAGGTGCATTCATTCCATGGAAAATTTTTTGTTAAAATGTAATAAAATATCAAAATATTATATTTTGTTCCCTTATGATAGATAAGATTTACTGATGTCAGTTTATAAGCAGAAGAGTAAGAAAGTGCACATAATCCCTGAAGCACCGACAGATTCATGCACACATGGGCAAAGCCGTATGGGTTGCAAAGAGCACACAAATAGATGTTTACCTATTTATTACCCTTATCATTGTAGTGCCCTTTATTAATTTGTCTTTATCATTGTATTACCTGTTATTAATTTGTTGCCAAATATATTTGTCCACACAAAATTGAATAACTTATATTTATTTTAGGGCATAAAATAATTGAAATCTTATTTTAAAATTATTGGTCACAATTATTTATTTTTAGCAAAAACGTATTGCTATGAGCTAGTCTCTTATTCAAAAGGAACTTCTGTTTTGTAATGAGGCTAACATTCAGGGACTGCTCCTTGCATTTTATATTCTAGGCTCTGTGAGGACACAGAGGGTATAGAGGAAAGATGATCAATAATCTCTAGAATACTACCAAACCACTCTGGGTCAAAATAAAGGTATGGCTATGTCATCTATGAAAGTCTTTTCTCTATCAAGTGAAAAGGCTTAACAGCTTCCAGGAAATCTAAGGTCTTAAGTGAAATGAAGCACAGTATATTACAAAGTTTATTGGCAATGTTGGGAGCGATTTTGTTCTTTAGAAAACCTCCTGGATCTTGGTTAACAACACTTTAAATTTTGAAGTCAAAGCATGAACTGTAGCAAAATCTCGGCAAAAGGCTGTCCTAGGAAGTTTATATGTTACGAAATAAACAAAATATATTGTGTGATAAGTAGAATGCTAGAGGAAATTTTTTCTTTTAATATATATGACCTAATTCTGTGGGGTCACTATAATCATCCCACACATTTTAAGAGCTCCTCAAGCACATCCCTATGATTGATTTAAATATTTGGATAATTATTAATAAAAGGTGCATTGCAATTTTTATTGCTAAATTTTGAGGTGTTCATCAAATGTTATATAATTTATTTATTTTAGGTTTATTTCCTCTAAGGAAATTAAATCAGAGTCCCTGGAACAAATCTTGGCTTCACTATTTATTCTTGGTAAAATTTGAGCAAAATACTTCAGTTCATTTTAAAAATGGTGACACTAATACTCCCATGAAGACCAGGGGCATTAACATTAAGCAACTACAACTCCTAGCCCAGAAACTGAAACATTATACATGAGAACTTAGCTTACACGGGAGAAGAAGTAATTTTATGCCCTCACAGAGATTTTCATATAAATGGGCTTGAAATTTTTTTAAAGCATTTGAGTTTGCTTCAAGGGAAGGAAAATGTACTTTTGATACTTTTTTTATGTAATCCATAGCTACTCTGACATGTAGTCTCTTAGGAAAAATTATAATTTCTAACAATAAAATGTATTTATAAATATAAAGTATAAGTATTTATACTTATAAGAAATTCAGATATTCTGGAAAAAAATATACGTTTCTTATTTACTGAGTAACCATCATGGTCGGTCTATTTTTATAAAAAAATTTAGCATAGATGTATGATACAAGATGTATAATATACACACATGCACAGGTATATTTATCCAAAAGGGGATATCACACATACTGTTTTGTTCCTTGATGTTTTCATCAAAATATATATTCTAGACATTTTTTCATATTAGTTTGTATAAATCTATTTCATTTAAAAAGTAATCGTGAGATATTTTTGTTTAATTTACTTAAATATTTCCCTGTTAACGTATATTTAGATTATCATTAAAGTTTGCTATTAGACAAAATAAAGCATTTGACTTGACATATTTTGTACTTCAAATGTCACGTTAAGTATGCTAATTACTTCTTTGGATCTTTGTGAACATATTCACAGGTGAAATTGATCATAATTTTTTTTCTTCATCTATGTCTAGATTTCTATCATTTATGTTAGTCTTATAAAAGCAATTCAGTATCATCCATCTCTTTCTATGCTCTGAAACAGTTTTTAAATATAAATAACATTGAGATATTTGTTGAAGGTTTTCTAAAACTTACAACCAAATGATTTGGCCGTAGTTACATATGAGAAGGAGAAGAGATGACATAGTGAGGGGGAGAGGCAAGTAGTTATTTCTATTTTTTGTTATTCTCATTTTTTAAATTCAAGTTTTATTACTAATATATTATTTTATATTGTCAAACATTTCTTATAATTTTATGTACCCTAGTGAAAGGAAAATCTGATTTCTTTTTGCAAATCTACTAGTAGATATTTTCAAATTTTTAATTAAAGTAACTAAATAAATATTAATATATACACTTAAAGTATCAGTTTCCAGGTTTTCTCCAAAATAGAAGACCTTTAATATGCTTTAACTTATCCCACAGCTTCATTTCTCATTTTTGAATATGCATCTGCACTCATATCAGATTATTGTATACATTTATGCTGTAGTTTTGTTTTATATTAGCCTTGGTTTATTGGTATCATTAAATTTAAAAGCTCTAAATTTAGGCATTAGAGTCTACTATAATGCTTTGCATTCTTAGATTGACAAATATTTTATAAAAACAGATTTAAAAACCCCTTATTTTAGAGCTCTTTGCAAAAAAAAAAAAATTCTAATTTGTGAATTCAGTAATTCTCAAAAAACTTCCTGAGATAGACAGAGCAGGCCTGGTTAGCCCAGATTTACTGAATGGCAAACAAAAGTGCAGTGACCCCAAAACAATTGGATGAGTAGCATGCGTTCAGGCAGTTCTTAATTAAAGACTATTTCCTGAGCCTTAGAATTATTCAGTGAAAGCATGCATTTGGGGCTCTGTCTTTCACTGGAAGTATTTCTTGGGCATTCAAGAGGTAGTAAAGGAGTGCTGCTATGCTTACTGGAGTGTTTGTCAGGACAAATATGCAGCATGGTGATGGTGATGGCCACCTTGTCCAATAGAAACCTCTCTAGTGTGTTATGATCACGCTGAAGTGTCCTCTCATGACATCTAGTGTCCCGCCAGTTATTGAAAAGTTGAGACACAGAAAAGGAGAAAGCAAATAATATCCATAAATCCAGAACAGGTCAGGCCAATAAATCAAGAGCCAAGATAGGAATCTTGAATCTGAGATGCTACAGAATATAGGCAATGACTAAAATTTAATAAACATTGAAAAAATGAAATATGTTCAGGTTTTATTTACTTCTGCTTGTAGAATAGAAAAAAAGAGAGGTATAATGCTTACAAATTTGGCTTACAAATTTTCTGCTTTCTGCCGAACTTGAAAATAGATGGGTTCATTCAAGACTAGGTATTACTCTATTTTTCCCTCATGCTTCCTTCCACAGTTTCTCATTTCCCAATTATATGAGCCTGGGTTCTCCAGAGAACCAATAGGAAATATATATATATATATATATATATATATTCCAGTTCAATAGAATCATTGTGGGTGTCTCCTTGTGGAGGCAATCCTCCCTTTGAAACCCAGACCTCTGGGCCAGCATGGCATAAGATCATGGCAATACAGAGCAAAAATTTCTAGTGATTTTCTAAGGGTAACAGTAAGTGGTGCCACTCCCATTTTAACCCTTAACAGACTGGCTTGCCTTTAGATAAATGGGAAAAGTATTTTCTAAGGATGCATGTTTCTTGTCCTTTGAAGTAGCCAAATGGAAACTAGATTTTGTTTTGCTTCTTTGCCTGACACTTAATACCCATTCTGTGAATCCCTGCAGCAAATCTTTATTGTATTTTAAAAGTTATTATTGTGCCTTTATCTTGACGGTACGTACCAGACTTAACAGCTACAATATGAAGATAATGGCACAATTTTTCCATAATCCTAATTTGTTTTGAACACTGTAGGCCTTTGGTGCCTATAGTTGTGTGATTTGTCCAAGATTTTGGTGGGAAAACTCACTTTGGTGGAGTATTACACTTTGTCTTTCTTGTGATATTATTCTACAACCATGTTGCCTTTCTCCTTCAATCTTATTTCATAGGCTTTATATTTCTATCAATCTGACCCAAGATGCTTTGTAGCTTCTTCACAATGCCCATAACTTGATATGTTTGCTATACCCTTTTAATACCTGCCAAAGATATTCATTCAACTGGTCTGATATGCAAAGTAGGGTTTTCCGATCTCTCTAATTGCTTGTAGGATGTTTCATAATATGAATCCAACACATTTTACTATTTATATTAACTATTTCTTTTGCTAGAAGTGAATATGCTGACATGTTCAAGATTGCTTCAGTGTTCCTCATACAGATTTTGCACACATTTTGTCAAACACATTTGGAGGTCTTGGGTTTCCAAGTAAGCAAATTGACATCTACAAATAGCTATAATTTTATATCACCTTTTTAATTTTTATACTGATAGTATCTCTTACAGTCTAAGTGCAATAGCTAATATGTATTGTACTTTAAAAGTATATTGCTTAATTCTGAAATTTTGCAGGATTCTCCAGTTATAGTCTGTTGCTTTTTATTTCATTTTATTGTGTCAAGAATCACACTTTGTGTGATTTTTTATTATTATTATTTGTATGATTTGTTATGTAGCCAAGAATATGATCTATCTTCACGAATTTTCCATGTGTACTTATAAATAAGATGTATTTTACATTGTCAGATGGAGTAATTCTGCATATTTTTATAATGATAGAAATGAGTTCAGTTGTATCACTTTTCTTTTTATGCATCTATTGAAATAATCATGTTTAATTTTTCTCCTTATCTTTTAATATGGTCAATTATATTGTTTGCTTACCATGTTAAATTCACCCAGTATTTCTGAGATGAACCCTAATTATCTAGTTAGAGATTTAGCTAGTTTTTTTCACACTTAACCCAATATGTAAAAAACTTTCTTTGATGCTAATTGAAAATATATCAGGTATTTATTTACCTACATTACAAATTCTAATTGAAAAATGTATTAAATCTCATTAATAGCTTAGAGAAATATATTTTTTCCTTTTGTGTTTTATGGCAGCATACATTAACTCTAAATTTAAATTTTTGGCAAGTGATGAATAGATATATATGTAAATAATTTTTAGTTCACTTCAGGCTCAGGAAAAAATACGGTTTCAGTCCATGGTCTTGTTTTTGTGAAAAATCCTATTACATTTTGTTCATAATTTTCAAGAGTTATATTCAATTTATCTGGGGTTGGATTTTAGAAGTGCAACATTTTCTAATTATTTTTGTGGGTGTGTGTTTTTGTGTGCTAAGCATGTGGACATCTAGAGAAACAGTAATTTGTATATGATCCCCCGCTTTTGGAGTTAACACGTTTGTTGTCATCTGGGCTGCTACTACATTTGGAAATGTATGTATTATACAAAATCACATTAGAATGGTTGCTTTTAGGCACCTAAGTCTACCTTGCCACTTTTTATTAAGTTTGCCATAGTTGAGGAGGTGCTCAGTTAAAACCTATTTAATTTCACTGCATGCCAATTGTTTTTATATTAAGGAGTTAGTCATGTAACCTGAGCAGAAATGACAAGAATAATTGTCAAGTTATACAATAAATTATCTTAACACACTATACATAATATTTTACATGTGATAAATTGCACATTGTGATGTAGTATAAAGAGCATAGATTTCAGGGATGTGTCTGTTTTCAAATGATGCTTCACTACTGAACAACATTATAAACTTGGATAAATTTATTACAGTTTGCTTATATGTTAAAAATGATATCTGCATCATAAAAATTTTGTTAGGATATATTGTTGTGAGAATTAAATGCAATCACATATGCTTCCCCTGAATGTCCTTCATTTTTCATTGAAGTACTAGAGTAGATTTCTACTGCTTATTTTATTTATTTTTTTTTTTTTTTGATACAGGGTCTTGCTCTGTCACACCTGGGCTAGAGTGCTGTGGCTGTCACACCTGGGTTAGAGTGCCATGACATTATCACAGCTCACTGCAACCTCAAACTCCTGGCCTCAAGTGAGTAGCTGAGTCCCTGAGTAGCTGCCACTACAGGCTACCACCATGCCCATCCACTATTGCTTATTTAGGAGACAAATTTACTCTACATATAATTTCATCCAGGTACATATTAGTTAAAAAACATTATAACATGTTTTTGAGACATTTTCAAACAAAACAGTTTCTATAAGAATGCTCTTGACTAAAGGTGCTAGTATTTCCCAAGATGCAATTCACAAAGTGCTGAGTTAATATTAGGTTTTCAAAAATTAAATTTAGCATTTATTTGGGGATTTTCTTTAGACACATTAGCAAAAGAATGCAGCAGATTAACTAGGTCATCAGGTAACTTCATGCCTTGTGTATATGAGTACTCTTGTGTATATAAGTACTCGGTCTTTTTGGTCCTTAGTCTTTATGTTGCTGTGCTGTCCTGTTGAAGTCATCATCCCACTGCAGACCCCGAGACCAAATGCCACACCTTTCTTTTTCAAAAGCGCGTCTTCTGCTTAAAACAAACTGTACTCTTGTCCCATGGCACTTTGATACATTACTAGATTTTTTTTTCTTTTTTGAGAATGGTTAACATTGTTTTGCTTAGCTAAAATATTTGCATGTTACCAGAAAACTCTATTTATTTAACCCTAAAGTGTGACCAGTGAGACAGATCAATGACTAAAAACATTGAGATACAGAAATGTATGCATATTATACAGACAGAAAGACAGAATATCATTTCTTCCCCTGAAATCAAATTCTTTGAGTTCTTTGAGTATTGAGTGGTACCCTAATTCCAAGTGTTTCTCCTTTATGGATATGAAAGAAGTATCAAACCAGTACCTGATTATTTCAATGCAAATTAATCATATTAATTAATGGAAGTTATAATTTCATTCCCTTTAACTATATTGTTCTTAAAAATATAATAATTGTATAACTGGTTATTATATTTAGAGTCATTAAAATAGCTCTTATTTATATTTATTTGCAGTTTCAGGCTCAAATGTGACTCATACTCTTAGAATTGTTTTCCTTGAACTTATTTATAATATATGTGTATTTGGGTGTGTTTGAAATAAAGTCCCTATATTCAACACATTTATGGACCATTTTAACATTAGAGGATCTTTCAAAATTGTCTGTCATTTGAAAATGTTAAAGTACCTAGCAACTAATCAATGTACTTCCTGCTCTACATGAAAGATAACACCAATTTTTAATCCATTGGGACTACTGAAGCTGTCTTAATGCTACGAAATTAGTTGGAATTAATTAATATCAAGTTGTTAAATATTTACATAAATGTCTTTTGACTTTTCTGCACTAACATATTTAGATTTCAGTCTATATTCCTTTTACCCTTCAACCTTTCATATTTCATTTTAGTTCTCTTTCACTTCAGCATTTAACTCATGTGTTCTAATGTAAGTATTTGTATCACAGGGATGCAATCTTGTGCTTTGACAACCTTTATAGATTTTTCATCAAAATTATCCATAATTGTTAATTACTATTTATTAATTACTTTTTGTTAATTTATTAATTTCACTATCCTTGGTGCTATTGTGACACATATTTTCTTATTTGACATATACTTGGAAGTATGCATTACTATGAGCAGGAAATTTCATAATGATCCATTTGTCACCTAAAATATAATTATAAAAATAATGAAAATATATTATGAATTATGATAATCATTTTGACAAGAATAAATTTTATATTAAAATGATAACACTGAATAATTAATTAATCCCTTAATAATATACTATCTTTAAAGCATATACACTAGGGATTCATCATCAAAGATAAAATGATTTTAAAAGTATAAGCAATGCCCTAGATAATTCAGGAGACAGTGGTATATTTTCTCAGGATCTTGGATATCCCTATAAGAGTTTCTCTGTTTTGATTGATCTTATATGTTTGTAGTTGTATATTTGAAATGATGAAGTCAAGCTATAAAAATAAGCAATGTGTGGAATTTTAAATCTATATTGCCTTACTTTTTTTTCCTTCCAATTGAGTTAAACTTCACTTTGCATCAAACTCTTGCAATCTGGCTATCTTTATCATTCACCTTTTGCACAAATAAAACTGACTCATAAAATGACAGAACAGTTTGTTTCTCAGTGAGCAGATGTGGGCATACATTACATGGCATTCCATCTGTGATGATCATATATCTCTATGGCTCATAAAAAATCATTGGTTCTCCTAAAGAAATATTTACTAGTTGAATATTCTCCACCAAGAATCCAGAGCTGAGCTATATAAAATCACTTCCTTAAACACAATGTTTAGGGATCTTTTTAAGATACTATGGTCTGGTGTGCAAAGGAACACGGAGTGCTTCTTGCTGGACATGCAGGGGTTTACTGGGGCACCATGGGTCTCTCATGTGTATGCTGTTCTATTTTAATTAATACATAAAATAAATATTACAGAATAATACACATATGTGTACATCTATTTAATATAAAATCTGTCAGATGTAAAATTTGAAAAGAATGTTTGTAAACCAAAACATAAAGTGGAGTAAAAACTGCAATGAGTAAGGACAAAAGATTAAAAAAAAATACTGTCAAACCAAGACCAAAGAAAATGGGTTTACTGAAATCTGCAAAAAAATTATCTCATGAGTATGTGAGTCACCTGCCTAGGAAAATAAGTTGTTGTATTGAAAAAAGAACACTGCTGAAGGGGGATCAAATGAATAGAACAAAAACTGTGGGAAAAAGTTTTAAATCTAACACTTGCTTTATTCAAATGAGTCTTCATAGTTGCTGAGAAATATCCTAGTGTTGAATAAATGTCTGATGAACTCAAAAAGAAGAAAAAACACAGAGTTAAAAGTCAACTTCTCTGTGGCAAATTAGCCATAAAATTATCTGACCTCTTTAGTAGAGATAAAATCCTATGCACAGAGATAATACGTGTATTATTTATCTATTGCTGCATAACACATTATCTCAAAATTTGATGTCTTAAAACATTACACCATTTTCACCTCTCAGCTTCAATGGTTCAAAATCTATAAATAATTTTGCTGGGTGTCTTTAAATCTATTCCATGTTCTCTCATGAGGCTGAAATCAAGGTGTCACCAAGGCTGAGGCTGAAGGCATAACTGAGTAAAGATCTGGCTTCCAGCTCACTTACATGATTGGTAGCAGGACTGAATTATTCAAGGACCATTTGGCTGAGGGCTTTGGTTTCTTACTGCATATTGGTTGGAGATTTTCCTTAGTTTCTTGACACCTGGTCTTCTTTTATATATTTATTTATTTATTTAATTTCAGCATATTATGGGGGTACAAATGTTACAGTTATGTATATTGCCCATGCCCCCTCCCCCCTCGAGGCAGAGCCTCAAGCATGACCATCCCCCAAATGTTGCACATCTTACTCATTATGTTTGTATATACCCATCCCCTTCTCCCCCCTCCCACTCGCCCAACACCCGACAAATGTTATTCCTATATGTCCACTTAGGTGTTAATCCATTAATACCAATTTGCTGGTGAGTACATGTGGTGCTTGTTTTTACATTCTTGAGATACTTCACTTAGTAGAATGGGTTCCAGCTGTATCCAGGAGTATACAAGAGGTGCTATATCACCTCTGTGGAAAGAAATACGGAGATACCTTAAAGCGATACAAGTAGATCTACCATTTGATCCAGCAATCCCGTTACTGGGCATCTACCCAAAAGAACAAAAATCACTCCATGAAAAAGGCACCTGCACTCGAATGTTTATAGCAGCACAGTTCACAATTGCAAAGTTGTGGAAACAACCCAGGTGCCCATCAATACATGAGTGGATCGATAAAATGTGGTATATGTATACCATGGAGTACTATTCGGCTTTAAGACACCTGGTCTTCTTCAACATGGCCACTAACTTCATCAAAGATAATAAGCAACAGAAAGAAAAGACTCTGCTATTAAGAAGGAAATCATACTCTTTTGTAATCTAATCAGGGAAGTGACATCTCCTCAACATTGTTGCATTCTACTGATTAGAAGAAAGTTACTTAATGGAAAATAATTGCTTAAGGCAGAATATATCTGAGGTTTGAGCCTGACTGCCACAATAGCAAAAGCCATATATTTATAGGTGGCCAAGGACTGATTGTTGACATTTTATTAGTCAGTACTTTAATTCATAGTTTTGCCTGCTGCCCTCCTCTTGCCCAAGCCTCTGCTTATTGTTAATTTACCAGAATTTGGGAGACACTTGAAGAAAAAATTCAAATTAGTCAATTATTAGCCCTAATAGAGTGTTTAAGGAGAAGCTGAATTCTATTTACATAATAAAAACTTGTTAAGGACAAGGATTATGACTTTTATATATCTTGCTATCCTATCCAGTAATTTATAGCAATGTTTATAGTTAATATTATGCACCCTAATTGAATGACCCAAGGTTTAGATATTACATGTAGATTTGATTTTTCTTTTTAATTCTTTTTTTCACAAATGCATTAGAAATGAATGGAAAGCTTCTCCTCTAAAATCTGGAAAAAGACAAAGATGTCCATTTTCACAACATCTGTTCAACATAGTACTGGAATTCCTATCCAGAGAAATTAGGCAAGAAAAAGAAAGGACATCCAAACTGGAAAGGAGGAAGTTAAATTGTCCTTGTTTGCATATGAAAGAATCTTATATATAGTAAACGCTATAAAAAAAATTTAGAGCTGACAGACAAATTCAGTAAAGTTGCAGACAAATCAACATATAAAATGTCAGTGGCATTTGTATACAACAGCAAACTATTTGAAAAGAAATCAAGAACTCAAGCTCATTTACAATAGCTACAAAAAAATATATTGATGAGTAAATTTAACCAAAGATGTGAAAAATCTCTACAAAGAGTACTATAAAATATTGATGAAATAAATTGAAGAGGACACTGATAAATTAAAATATATCCCATGGTCATGGATTAGAATAATTAATATTGTCAAAACGTCCATACTCCCCAAACCACTCTAGAGATTCAATACAATCCCTATCAAAATATCAATGACATTGTTCACAGAAATGGAAAAAAATACTAAAATTTGTATAGAACCACAAAAGCCCCAAGTAACCAGTGCAGTCTTGAGAAAAAAAAAAA
>VBSM01001927.1:15472528-15552522 GCA_008086735.1 Cheirogaleus medius
AAAAAAAAAAAGTAAATCAATGCATTTACAGCCAGTTGATTTCCACAAAGGGGCCAAGAACACACACTGAAGGAAGTACAGATTCTTTAATAAGGAGGGCTGGGAAAACTGAATATCCATATGCAGAAGAATGAAACTAGACCCCTATGTCTCACCATTTACAAAAATGAACTCAAAATTAATTAAAGACTTAAATATAAGACCCCAAACTATGAAACTACTAGACGATGACATATAGGCAAAGCTTCATGGCATTAATCTGGGCAAGAATTTTTAAAATAAGACCTCATAAGAACAGGTAGCAAAAGCAAAAGCAGACAAATAGGATTATATCAAAATAAAAAATCTTTTACACAGCAAAGGAAATAATTAATAGAGTAAAATGACAACCTACAGAATGGGAGAAAATATTTGCAAACTATGCATCTGACAAGGGATTAATATATAGAATATACAGGGAACTTAAGCACTCAATAGCAAAAAAAACCCCAAATAATCTGATTTTAAAAAATGGGCAAAGGATCTGATAGATATTTCTCAAAAGACATACAAGTGGCCAAAAGATATATGAAAAATTGCTTAACATCACTAATCATCAAGAAAATATGAATTAAACCTACAAGAAGATATCATCTTGCCCACGTTAGAATGGCTTTTATCAAAAAGACAAAAAATAACAAATGTTAGTGAGGATGTGGAGAAAGGGGAAGGAAGTCTTATGTATTGTTAGTGGGCATGTAAATTTGTCATAGCCATTATGGGCAACAGCATGGAGCATCCTCAAAAATAAAAAATACAACTACCATATGATCCAACAATCCTACCACAGGGTATATATCCAAATAAAACGAAATCAGTATACCAAAGAGATATCTGCACCTCTGTGTTTATTGCAACACTATTCACAGTAGCCAAGATATGGAATCAACCTAAGTTTCCATCAACAGATAAACAAATAAAGAAAACATGGTACATAGACACAATGGAATATTATTCAGCAATAAAAATGAAGGCAATAAAAATTCTGCCATTTGCAACAACATGGATGACCCTAGAGAACATTATGTTGCATGAAATAAGCCAAGCACAAAGGATGAATACCTCATGATCTCACTCATGTGGAATCTAACAAAGTTGAGCTTATAGAATTAGAGAGTAGAACAGTAGTTACCATTGGCTGGGAAGAGAGGGAAGAGTGGGGGATTGGGAGAGTTGGGTCAACAGGTATAAAGTTATAGTTAGATAGGAGAAATAAGTTTTGGTGTTCTACTGAACAGTTGGGTGACTGTAGTCAACAATAATGTATACTTCAAAATAGCTAGAAAAGAAGATTCTGAAAGTGCTCATCACCCAGAAATGATAAGTGTTTGAGGTGAAAAATATACTAAATACTGTGATTTGACCATTACACAATGTATATATGTATCAAAACATCACATTTTACCCCACAAATATATACAAATATTATGTGTCAATTAAAAACAATATAAACCTTATTTTAAAAATCTCTTTCTGGTTCTCTCTCTCTTTCTCTCTCTCTCTCTTTCTCTCTCTCTCTTTCTCTCCCTCTCTCCCTCTCTCCCTCTCTCTCTCTTTCTCTTTCTCTCTTTCATAGAGTTGGACTCATGTGAGTTGAGTTCATTTGTGATACAACTGTAGTCACAGTATATTTGAGAATATATCCCCATTCTGGATGCTGTTATGTTCCAGCCACTTGGCTTTATCCTTATTTCACAGATGAATAAAATGAAATTTGTAAAGTTTTAGCCACTTGTCCAAGGTCACTATACTAGCTAGGGATAGTGTCAGTGAGCTCTTAAGCTCATGTCCCAGTGACTACCAGGTAGTGTTCTTTGTCACTACCCCATTAATTCTCAAACATGAGCACTCATTAGAATCACATGTCATGCTTTTTGCTTGTTTGTTTTATTTTTTAAAATACAGATTCCTGAGCATTATCTAGAAATTCCAAAAGAACAGTTCTGATGCGGAGAGTGGGCATCTATAATATATTTTTTATTTTACTACATTCTACTAATATTCAGCTGGACTTAAGCTCTATAATTCTACAAGCTCTCTTTAAATTGAATTGTATGGCTTTACTTTGTTCTATGATAAAGCAACTATCAAAATGAATCATTCTGTAAATCATCTGAACCATATATTTTTGCTTATCACTGACTTTGGGAGGATAGAGCTGGTGGATCTGACTCACCAGTTGGAACAAGAATTTAACAGTCCATAATATAATAGACTATCTTGTGTATTTTTTCCCAACTTTGACTTTTCCGAACTTAGGATTTAGAGTGGCTGACCTTATTCTAGATCTCTGTGTGCCATAATTAGCCCATCAGTCAAAGTGCACTATGGAGATTGGGGTGATTTTGATTCTGCAGGTAGCTGTTAAATTCTAAGTTAGATGGGCTACCTAAGACCCTTTCATACAAGCCCTCTGCTACAATGAGCCAAATTTCCACAATTCTTTCATTCATGTATCCCTATTGGATATAAAATACAATGCTAATAAATCAGTGACAATAATCTGCCATAAATTCTCTGTTTCTCCAAGCCAATTAAATTAATATAACTCTAAGTTTTCCCAGAGTTAGCAAAAGAGTTCTGATGTAGGAGAATGGTAGCACAGGTATCTGAAAGTGGATCTGAAAAAGAATTAAGGAACTGCATGAAGAGAGAGACATTTACCCTTCTTTTCATATGCTCTTGACTTGCTATGTCTTGGAGAAAATTGGGATTATAGTGTACTTTAAAAATCAATGAAAAAAAGGATTAGGAGAATTTAAATTTTAAAATTTTGTTAAATTAAGAAGGAATTTATAAGGTCTGGTAAAATAAATGCCTAAAGATAATTTCAATGAGAGTAATTGCTGTCAAAAATTAGGAGAGTAAAAATATGCTAGAATGACTCTTTAGGAAGAATGGCTTAGATAAAAATCTCTATCTATCTCCCTGAAGCAAAATTTCTTACACTAAATAAAATCTAAAGCAGAGGAAAAGTTGGGACCTTGCCAGGATTTTTTTTTTCAGCTCAAGTCAGTATGCATGCAGCAGCATATTGTAGGGAACATTCTGACTTGCTTAAGAATTATGAGAGCAGACAACCCGAGGGGGATGTGGGAGGACCGACTAAGGGAAGATGGCAGCAAAACTCTAGGGAAAACATAAGCCACAGAGAACCTTTGAAGCAATTAGTTAAAGATAATATAAAAGGTGCCCTGAAGCTGACACATTCTGTGATGGAATAGTTACCTGTATAACAAAAGGTAAGGCTAGGCAGCATATACAGATGAACTAGAAAAGTCATTAAGAAGGCAATTTTTTACTGTATTTTTGCTAATATAAATGTGTATCCTTAGTAGAGAAAGTAAAGAAAGCATTTTTAAAGGAATCAAAAGTTAAAATTTAGAAAGTGTTTCCTTTTAACAATATCTATCATCACCTAAATTGTATACAAATAAAATAACATAAAGGGATTGAAATTTTCAAAGACATAGGATGCTGGATTAATTAGTTTAAACTGATGATATAGTCGAAGAAAACAGAAGGATTGAAGAGATAGAAATAAAGAACTTGAAGCATTGGGCAGATGAACAGTTTTAATTTAAAAATTGAGCTACGGAGTTGAGGTTTTTTGATTAAGGAGATCTAACCAAATTCTGCCTAATATAGCCTTCATGTCCCTAGGCTGATTATAGTTGGTAACCACCAAATGCACATGGTCTTAAAAGTTTATTTGGCCTCTGAAAACCTTCTACTCCTTGTAAGGTATTCTCAATATTTACATAAAAAGGCATAATTACCCAGTGTATTTTCAAACCTGCAGTGAAACAATGCTGTAACTAGAGAGATGGACATCATTGCCAGAACCACCTTTGAGGGAAAAGAAATCATGGTGTTTTTTAAAAATTTTAAAGATTTCATCTCCGTTGGCAATAAAATATCATTACTTATACTGTCAACTACACAGGTGTATGTTCATGATTTCACGTATTAAGAATAAACCATGAAAATGAATCAATTCAACCATTGTCTAGTATAGGACATGCAACATCTATTAATATGTACTTAGGTTTCCAGGTAGTTATAGCAAACTCATTGCCATTCTTTTTGAAAAAAAAAAAAATTCAGTAAAATTAGCAATAAAAAAAAATTAAAAAAATCTTATTTTAAAGGACTAACAATATTAAATCTGCTTAGGAGTTAAGGATTTGTAATAGCAATTGTTTTTGCCATTTATCATTATTTTTTAAAATTAATAGTGTTGAAAGTACAAATAATTTTTATTATTTGGTTATACTTTCCTTCAGCTAATAGTCCGTGATTTTCTTTTAATTTGCAGTACAATTAATTTTCCAAGTTTGAATGCCAAGTACTAAAATTGTACCATATAAAAAACATGATAGATGTTCAATAGATACATATTTAATTAAAAATGAAAATAGTTTAGCCAAAATAGAAAATAGAAAAACTGATACCCTGATGTTTTGAAAGAATTAACATAGCTTTTCAATATATTTCATCTGTTTTAAGGAAGAAGTTACCAAAATAATATAAAAATTCTATTCAATATAACATTATAATAAATTTTAATAGGTTATATGCTGTGTTTGACAAATTTATTTGTGTGGGTAAGAGACAAATTTCTTTCATCATAGAAAGAAGTATTTAAGAAAGCTACTCTAATAGATTAATAGCAACAGTCAAGATTTTCTTGAATGTCCCACAGATTTATGGCAAATTAGGATCTTAGACTCAATTGAATCTATCTTCCTTCATACATATATAAAAATATTATTTTAGGAATCTTTTATTT
The DNA here is from genome assembly GCA_008086735.1 of Cheirogaleus medius. NCBI lineage: Eukaryota > Metazoa > Chordata > Mammalia > Primates > Cheirogaleidae > Cheirogaleus > Cheirogaleus medius. The sequence goes on from VBSM01001927.1 coordinate 15,477,360, forward strand.
TATATGTTACCAGTTATATTAAATTATTAAATAATAATATTAAATTATTAAAACTGTTATGGCATTTTCATGGAAATATGCTATGAATTTTTGAGGTGCACAAATCAGCTCATAATAGTGCCTTTCTTGTAAACAGATTCATCTGCTTTTAAAATCCTTTTGGTACTGACATATTTTTTTCTCATGCACTATTTTTCCTGTTTTGGATTAGTACTTATACAGATTGTTATTATGCTTTTAGTAGTTAGCTGAAAAACTGTACTAAGTGGTATTTATCATTAAAAAGTATAAAGTTACAAATATATCTTCATTACCCCTAAATAGCATAATATCAAATATATATTTAAATCTAAACACATTTTATGTAAAATGATAATCATAAAAAATGCCTACTATGAAGATTAACAAAAGAGATCATTACAAAATTAACAGTTAATTTTGAAGAGCACAGATACTACACCCACACTGTGGAGGAACACTGCCTGTGGTTATATGAGCTTGGGCAAAGTACGTAAATGTTCTCTGCGCCTCAATTTCCCCATTTATAAAACAGAGATAATTTTACTATTGATTTCATATGCATATTTTGAAGATTAAATAATGAATACATGTGAATAGCTTAAAACGGTGCTTAGAACAGAGTATATTTTTACTTTGTCATAAGTCTCAATCTGCTATCCCATGAGAGCTTCACTCTCTTTGGAGTATCATCAAAAAATGAATTTTGATTCTCAATGTTTTTTGAAAAATGACTTTCTAAATGCAAAGTGGATTCCTTGTTGAACATGCACTTGGGTATAACGACACATCCTATGCTAGAGCAGGAGAGATCAAGAATAACATTTCCCATTGGAACAGGAAAATAATGTGACAAAGGGTACCATAGTCAACCAAATTGACCACAGGTACTCACTCTTTTAATAAAGAAATTCTCAGAAACATTTGATTATATAGAGCTTGAATATTTTAAAAAAAATCCTAGTGTGCTATTGTTGTCAAAATTCCTTAACCAGAGAACACCCTTTACACAGAATATTTATTAACAGCAATACGAATACAACAATGTTCCTCTGACAATGCTTTGAGAAATTCTTATCCAGGGAATCAATTCAGCAAATACTAAAGTACCTAATTTGTACTTAGTTCCAGGCACTGAGGATGCAGTAGTGAACAAAATAGACAATATTCCCAACCCTAGAAGATATTTTCATTCTTTGTAGGGAAAATATTGTTTAAATATTGAGGCAATTTAAATGCTTGATGACTAAAATTGTGTATATAATTCAATCTTCTGAAGTTGGTATGAGTTTATAATTTTTAACTGACGCATAGAATAACACATTTTACTTGTGAGTTTTTTAATGTTGCCATAATACTTCCTGAGAAAAATAGAATGACACTGGTCACATCATAATTTTAAGGCTGGCATTTAAAATTGTAATCATGAGTAGCGTAAAGTAACAAAATACATGAGCTTCATTTCTGTGTCATCCTTTGTTTATGTCTCCATGTTTTCTTGTTTTCACTTTTTTCTTTTCATTTATAAATTTAAACGGTTTCTGCTGGTGTATGTCCTACTACTACTACTCTCTTTCATAATATTTGATGCTGGGATTTGTTCTAAGTATTTTAGACTTGTTTTTCATATAGGCTCTCTTAAGGGATGAAGGGAATTTTCTTTGCCCTTCCTTCTCAACGTTTGATAAAACAAACTGACAGTAGATAGATTAACAGGAGAAAAGTTATACATATTTATCATGTGCACATATACATGCAAGCTGCCCAAACTATGAGACACAAAGAAGGGCCAGATAACTAAAGTATTTATACTATCCTTAAGCTACAGAAATGACTAGGGGCTTTTCAGGGGAAAGTGGTATCACAGGTTATAGAAGAGGACAACCCACCCCCAACAGGGGAGAAAAGGCATGGCCAGCCAAGTTTGTCTTGTTATGCAGATATCTCTCAGGTATTTCTTAGGTGCCCTAAGAAAGAATACATGGCAACCTGGGGTAAAAGTTTCTCTGTCAGAATTTTTTTTTCCGGGATATTATGAGGGTACAAAATTTTGGTTACGTTTTATGATTTTGCCTCACCCAAGCGAGGAGGATTAGCGGCATGCCCTTCTCCTCTACAATGCTCACTGTGTCCATTAGTTGTGAGTTTACTCCCTCCAACCCCCTTATCCCTGGAGAATATTACTACCCTATGAGCACCATATTGTTCATCAGTCAGTGCCAGTTTGATGGCAAGTAATTGTGAAGCCTGTTCTTCCGTTCTTGTGATACCTCACTTCAGAGGATGGGCTCAAGCTCTATCCAGGAAAATATAAGAGATGTCAGACTTTCTTTTTTTTTTTTTTTTTTCTGATATAAAATCTCACTCTGTTGCCCAGGCTAGAGTGCTGTGGCATCAGCTTAGCTCATAGCAACCTCAAACTCCTGGGCTCAAACAATCCTTCTGCCTGAGCCTCCTGAGTAGCTGGGACTATAGGCATGCGCCACCATGCCGGCTAATTTTTTCTATATATTTTTAGTTGTCCAATTAATTTGTCTCTATTTTTAGTAGAGACGGGGTCTCGCTCTTGCTCGGGCTGGTTTCGAACTCCTGACCTTGAGCGATCTGCCCGCCTTGGCCTCCCAGAGTGCTAGGATTATAGGTGTGAGCCACCACACCTGGCCGGGAGGTGTCAGACTTTTAAAATGTCAGATTTTAGTCTTTTTTTCCTGTGAGTTATTCTTTCCTAGCTCCTGATAAGGCAGACAAGAGACCTAGAGAATGCTGTTTCCATCTGCTGTTTACATCACTAATGTAGATGTCCTTTGCAGATGCAAATTCCACCCCCACCCCCAAAAAGGCAGCTTTCCAGAGCTATTCCTGCATTTGCAGCCCTCTGAATAGCCATCTTGAAATATGCTAAAGAAGTATCTGGAAGTGGGAATATTTTGGCTTCTCACAATTCTCTAATGTTTAATGTTAAGCAGGGTCACTTCTTTTTTAGAGAAAGGTATTTTATGTAAGGGGGGTGGGAAATATGAGATAGATTCACAGCCTTACAAACCCCAGAAAGGTAGCTCTCAAAACATACAACTTGCCAACAAGCATAAAAATGAAAGATCTGCTAAAAGGTCAATTCCACCCTAAGCTTTTATCTGTTCAAGGAATAGCCCTGTGGGAATATGAGATATCTCAAAAGACAGTAATATCTTTATGACTCCAAAAGTTAGGCTGGAAAGGCAGAAAAACAGGAAACCCTATAATGACATTAAATTCACACTAAAGTTAGTTATAGAAACAGTCTATATGCTTCAGAACCTATGTGTTACCCTTAAAGTATGAAGATATATACTTATCAATGACACGAGAGGCTGCTGTTTTCCAGTATAGGGAAAGAAAATCTTTAGAGGAGAGGAAAGATAAAGCAGTGGATCAACTCCTTACACATATTTTAAAAGATTGGAATTTATTCAGTTGACTCTATTTAAGCTAAGGAATGAAGGAGACATAAAAAGAGGTAAAATTGTCTAAAAGACAGTGGTCATTTTTTCATAATTTTCTTGCAGTATCATTTCTCAATAAGGGGAAATTAGAATATGCCAGCTAAGGATTTCTTTAGTCTGTATATAGAAAACTTAGATCATATTATACTGGGCCACCTTCTTGTGAGTTGCATGTGAAAGTCATTTGTGTTCAGAACTGTCCTGTATTCAGAATATGCCTTTTTATCACTGAATTGTGTTTTAAAAGCTTTTGTTCTGTAGCACAGATAGCACAGGGGATTGGAAAGTGGAGGGATGCACTCTCTCTCAGTGCAAAAAATACTCACACTGTAGAAAGAAATCTCACCATGAGTTATTTATGAACTTTTATTTAATATTTTTTTCATATTATTTTAAAAACATACATACTCCTAGACAGAGTGACTCATAAAGACTATAAAATCTTAGAGTGGATGAATTTGTGAAATCTTGGAATCTCTGTGATACAGCCTGGAAGCACAGAATCAAAGGAAACAAGTACAAATGACAAAAAGAGAAGAAAGAGAAAAGAAAAATAGTCCTTGGAGGAGTCTGAGCTCTATGAGGTATGCAGGCCCAGAAAGACAGTATGAGACTTTCATCATGCCCCCCACATCTATGCCTGTGGACAATTGTTTTTGTTTTGTTCCTGACAAGCTGCCTCACCCATTATCTTCATCTTCCTGGAATTTGTGATACAAAAAAATGTATAACCAATCAATAGTTTATGTTATTTTAATGTAAATTCTTGGTAAACAACTCAGGAACTGCTTCCTCTTTTCCTTTAAAAATCCACTTATAACTACTGTTAATTGGAGGGTATATTCAGTACAACTTGAATCTTTGCTTCTGGGTTGCAATCCCCATGCTTAGCCCAAATAAGCATTCTATTCGTATTAATTTTGCCCCAGCTTCTTCCTTTTAGGTTGACAATAAAAATGTCAGAAATAGAAAATAATAGGCCAGGATTCTGAAATTCCTAATTACCAGTCTTATTTTTATCATTAATGCATTGTGTGACATGAAGAAAAAGTCACACATTTTCTTCACCTGCAAAATGAAAGAATTGGCATTCTATAAGCCCAAGGATCATTTTCACCCTAAAATGTTACGAAGTTGGTCTACTTCTTTATATTTCTTGGAGCTAATTCTGCCCGCCTTAAATCACTATAGGTGAATGCATTATGGATAGTCAGGTGTGTACTTAAGAGCTACCCTGAGGACAGAGCATGGAATAGACAGCTTAGGTGAAAAGAAAAGGCTGAGAAATAAAAATAAAATCCTAAGCCCTCCTTTGGACTGAATGGATCCTTTCTTGGCAAGAGGAGACCTTAAAATCTGAGTTCCTGGCCTTGATAGGACAGAAGGTCTGACATGCCTCATTATACCCCCTTCTTCACTAACCACCATTAGGCTTTCTTTCCAAAGAGTTAAACAAAAATGAGCTCTTTAAAAAGACTTGCTCCACTGGTCATTTCTACCAAGCACAGGATGCTGCCCCTCTCTTTTTGAGGTTTTGACACAACAACTGACCAGCATTCCTTCCTGATAAGGGACCACTGACCACGAACTGGTTCTGGTTAGTTTGCAAAGGCTGCACACAAGATGCCTCTGGGTCCTTTTTCACCTTTTGATGTATAAAGCCTAATTTTAATGAATTTAAATGTTGTCTCCTCACTAAGGTGAACATGTGACATACATAACATGCATGTTTGCTTACTACACATGCATATGCCCCTTTGTTAATATTCATACCTCCTTCTATAATCTGTTGAATATGTATACTTAGCTGACCTGTTTAGCATAAATTCCTGTCTCATCCTTCCCTCCCTCAAAGTTCTGATGCAAGCTGTGTTTCCAAGCCTGTGGGAATGGCCAGCCTGCAGGCTACAACTCTTTATAAGAAATAAAGCTCTGCTTTCCAAATTCATGAACCTCATGATTCTTCATTTGACAAGGCTCAATGAGTGTCTCCTTATCTCTAAATCTGGATGTCTTAAATTCTGTTATTAATACCTTACCAAAAAGAAAGGATCATAATGTTTATAATCTACTAACAGGCAGTAAGATGTACCTCCAGTGTTAGTTTCCTTGTGGTGAAAAGTTTTGCTGGTTCTAAATGCAATTTCATGCAAGGAAATAACTTATACAGAAGAAGAGCCTAGCTCAATGATTTGCAGAAGGTCAGTCAACATATTTACACAGAGTGAACAAATGTAAACTAGTTAATTTCAGCCTTTTGTCAGTTTTATTGAAACTATTTTCTCCAGATGTTTTCTTTGCGATCATCAATAACAAAAACTGTTCCTTGCAAAAAATAATTAAAACAAATCAATCATCTTTCTGAAAAATATAGCTTCATATGATTATGGCAAGTGAAGTTTGCAAAGAGGCATAATGGCTTTTTTTGTTTAGTAGAAGTCTATATCAAAACAAAAAATGCATTTGATAAAGTTAAACAGGCAAAGAAGACACTATTCAAGGGTATTGCAATGGGGAAAAAAGCCAAAAGATTAGTCTGAGTTCATCTCCAGTAAACAAAGTGCTGGAGAGTTTTTCAGAACTGTGGGTTTTGGGAGGTGAGGTAATTAGAACCATCTCTGTTTGCTTATTGGTCTCACCCAATGGAAAAGTAACTTTCTCATGTCTTCAAGATAGGAGGTAGTTTTGCAACTTAGAGCAAGATGCAATCGGGAAGTTAGGTTGGACCCTTTTCCACAGAAATTAGAAATAGGGGCATTATCTTCTTTGATGATTATTTTTCAATAAAATGGTTCCCAAGTTTTTGAAAAAGATAGAAAAAAAGTTGTAGGGGCCAAGGGAAAACTTCCCTTTTTCCCTGTAAAGGTTCACTGAAAACAACTTGACAAAAGGCAAATGAATAGGAGAAATGGCCTACAAATGTATTAACATGCACAGGGGAGAATCACAAAGTGATTACCTCACCACACAATGAGGCACAGTTATATATTCTTCTTGGGGAAAAAAGAGATAGGGACGTGTGGATGACTTTAGGGTGGGGTAGTAAACAGTTTTTAGAGGAATTCAATGGGCTTGAAGAACATTCAGTGGCCTGGGACAAAGTCTGTTGGGCTTGCAGAGCAGACAATGATTTGTGACAGAAGTTTGTCCAAGTATGTTGATAGACTTCAGTTTCTCTTCCTGTAATATGAGTTCAGTTAATGGAAACTCAGGAAAGGGAACAGAGGTAATTGTTTCTTTGGCAGGTCAAGAATTTAGGAAGATTAAGGGACTATCAGAGAATACTTTCATCCTGTGCTTTAGGAGAGATAGAGGATTGAGAGACAGGAGCTGTGGGGCATTGCCGGGCCAGGGGTGTTAGAGAAACCTGAGACTGCTTCCTCAATTCAGCACATCAAAGCACCATATTTTGGGGTATCAGTTTCTGAGACTCAGCATAGTCCTGGGTTATAAAACTGGCAAGAGGCTTTATAAAAATTTTATATCTCAAAGGGACAGAGAAAGAATTTATAATTACAAATTTTCTAAAGTAAATTATCTTAGAAAAGGGAAGTCAGGGGTCTAGTCAGAAAGAAATTTACCTCAAGTTTAGTCAAGCTAACGGTAATATGTTAAGACCTTCTTGGTTACCTGGTAAGTACAATTTAACTATTAGCAAAAATTCCAATCAAGGATTTATTTAATACCATAGGAACAAGGAGAAGAAATCATGTTCAGGTACACACATGTACAGTAACATACTTTAGTTAAACTCAAAAGTTTTTCAAAAAATTTTTTCCCTAAAGTCTGAAAGTTATAATCATCACTATGGACAGAAAGAAGCAAGCACAGAGAGGTTAGTAAATGCTGTCCACTGCTCAAAGTGTTGGAAGGCAAACAGGTCTAAAATTCAGTTCCTATTTTCTAGATGTTTCTCTAGAGAAACTAAGAGATAATGATCAATACAAATTGGTATATTTTAAATACCAAATGGGAGGTACCAATAGAAAAGGCTCCAAGAACTCAGCAAGGAAAAAGGCACCCCAGGAGATTTTCATTTTGCATCTTTTGTTATCACATCTAATTCAAACCAATGACTGATTTCCACAGCTATAGAAATCAATGGCCATTTCAAACTTATAGATGGCATCTCTCCATAGGAATCATCACAAACTTTGAACTCATGCTAATAGAGCCCAGATCCCTTGACTAAAGAGCTTGAAATTATAAAGCAAAATATTTTTGCCAACTTGATTTGGCAGAGCACTGATCCACTTACCCTCAGAAGCTTTCAGCCATGCTTTTTTTAAAAACACATATTTTATAAGTGATTTCAATACTATTTGACATTGCTGGTTCTGTTTCATGTATCTTTTTAATTGGTAGTCTTTGGTATTTGGTGTCCTAAATTAATTTCCTGACAAAGATTGTCACATAAGATGAATCCAATAAATACTCAACTAACTGAAACACAGTTGAGACCTCATTATCTATATATATTTTAACAGTGCTGGGACTTTGTTTCTATATTATGTTCACTTTCAGCAATGCCCTTAAAGACTCCAAGATACTTTTCATTTTATAGTAATAATAAATAAGAGACACATTGTCCTTCTTTCTGGCTCTCTGAGACATGGAATGGACAGCACCATGTGTGAGGAAGTGAGATGCTGCCTGCTCAGAGCTCTTCTCTAACACAAAAGATATTTTTACAGGAAAGGTCGCCCGTTGTGACATTTTCATTTTGGAGGATGGATCATGTGGTTTCAGCTCACATCAATTGTTGCTATAGCTAAAACTATCTAAAGAGTCCCTATTTCTTCCTAGAGATGTGCTGAGGATGGTTTTGTATTGTCTAAGAGGTGCCTCTTTTAGCATGCACTAGGGTTATCTTTGTTAGCAGTGCAGTCTGGTTTCCGAAAGTTCAGCAATTGTTCTCACGGCTGCATCAGAAGAACCAGAACAAGCAGTTTGAGGAGAAGGAAAGGGAAGTTTATTATTTTGCCAGTAAAGGAGGAAAAATGGTAGACCTTCTCATCTCAAAATCGAAATTTCCTCTGCAGAAATACAGAGCTTTTAAAGGGAAGGCCCTCAGTTCTTGGCTATCATGGTTAACTATTCCAATCATCCCATCTCTGCCAAAGACAAAGCCTGTTATCTCTGCCCACCTGGGCCCACCTGGGGGGCTGGCACCAGCCTGGGATGGCTGAGCTATCTCCTATAACACAAAGAACAAAAAATCTTCTCCCTTCCTCAGGGATGCAGGCCAGGACACAGTTCCCAAAAAGAATGGGGAAAGATTTAAAAAGACAGAAAATATTTTTGCCATTTTCTTCAGGCCATTCCCTCTGTTATAATCTGCACCAAAGTAATTTCATGCTCAGACTGAATTTATGGTAGTTGAGTTAGAATAAGGAAATGTGGTTCCAATGCTTTCATGTCTAAAAAGAAAGACTCAGTTGAAGCCTTCTGGTATCTTATGTTTCCTCACTATTTATTCATTTTCTTACTTCTTAAATAAGTTTATATTGGCTGAATTTAGGCTTATGAAAACATCCTACACATAGAGAAACAATGAGAATATATATGTTTATTAGCATTTTTTTCTATTTTAATTAATCTACCATATACTTCTAACTCTGACATAATTTATATAAATACGAATTAAAACTAAGAGACTTAATCCTCCCTTTTGAAAATAAAAGATTTCTTTTCCTTCCTTTTTCTTAGAGAATTTGCTTTAGAAACTTTATAAGTGTAAGTACTATCTCCTCTCTTTGAAATGTATAAATCCTTTTGAAAACTGGATAGGCCTTTTTTCAGCTTAATATCCCAGGAATGTCTTTCTCAAGGACTTGGAAGTCCTCTCTTTGAAATGTAAATATCAAGGGAGATAGCACCCCTGTCTCCTGTTTTTATGGGAACACAGGAAACTTGTTCTAAGTGGAAAAATATCTCTTATCATAAAGATATGAAAAGTTTGTTTCTTCTCTTAATAAAGCCAATTATCTATCACAGATAGTCACCCCAATTGTCAGGTGAATTTAGGATGAACTATGTATGTATGTGTGACAGATGGGGCTGTTGAGTCCTCTTGGGAGAGGACTCATTATTGTTTACCTTGAAAACAGGTTGTACCTGCTTGGCTATATTAAAGGGTAAGGTTTCTTTTTGTCTTTGCAATATCTTTGCTGATTGTCTGTGATACACACCACATTCTGGTTTAATTCTAATTCAATCATAAAACTGTTTTCTTTCTCTGCTACTTTTGTGGAGAAGTTTTTGACTCAGAACATACTCCCCAAAAATATGGCACCTTGGTGTACTATTTTAAGCTGAAGGAAATTGAGAAAACTGCAGAAGCAGGAAGGTCACTCTCTGACTTTCTTCCACCTTTCTTCCCTGAAGCAGGCCATAAAAGAATTCTCTGACTTTTCCCTGAAGCAAGTGCTTTCCCTATGCCCAGAGGAAAAAGCCAAAGTCACAGAGATCCCAAGAAGAGTCTGAATAAATAGGCCTGGCTAAGTTGTCCCCAGTATATTACCATTAGAACATACCTGTTTTTCTCCCTATCATACTTCTGTGATTGTCCATAAAAACACACTGTTTTTCCTATTTCCTTGGGTCTTCATTTCTTAAGGCTCGCATGTCACATAAAACTCATATCAAATAAATTTGTCTGCTTTTCTCTTGTTGATCTATCTTTTGTTATAGGGTTCTCAGCCTTAAACTTTGTGATGGATGAGAAAGAAGTATTACTTTTTCTCCCCTATACTGAGTTGGGAGAGGATTTTGGTTTTAATTATATTTCCCCAATAATACTAACCACAGTTTGCTAGTGCAGACACAAGTAAATGAGCAACTATTTATGTCCCACTGACTGGAGAAGGTAGATACTTGGACTCTACCAGTGCTCTTACCTCTCAGGATGTTTTCTCACATTTAATTTCTTGCTAACATATTTAGGTAAAAGTGTGTCTTTTACTCATATATTGAAGTTTGTCAAACTATGTATAGACCTTCTGCTGTCAACCTGAAGTTGGGTTAGTAATTTTCTTCCATGCCACATTGACATTTAAGTCTTAACTCTAAAACAAAACATAACACTAAAGGTAAACACCATTCTTTTAATCACTGCTAATTAAATCCACTGTCATACTCTACAAAAGATGAATTACTGAAAGAACATCCTGAATTCCAATTAATTTGGGGATTAATTGTTGTGTAATTCTGAGTAAATTGTGGTTCTCCAGTAAATACTAACCATTTACAAAATTAAATTGTTAAAAGTGGAAAGTAAAAAAATATGCAGAAATCAAGAAAACTTTCATCACTGTCTCAGTACACAGCTGCCTTATTTTCATGAATTGCTAGAGAATTAATCATAATGAGCATTAATTGGGTATCCATATTATGCAGTCTTGCACCGCTTTCTTTTTATGTCTTCAGTATACAGATGTTCCTTGAGTTACGATGGGGTTGCATTCCAAAAAGCTCATTGTAAGTCAAAAAAGATGTAAGTCAAAAATTCATTTAACACTCTGATAAACCCATCAAAAAGTTGAAAAATTGCAATTCAAACCATCAGAAGTCCAGATGCTCCTCGACTTACAATAGGGTTATGTCCTGATAAACACATCATAAAGTCAAAATATCGTAAGCACAACCATTATCAGTCAGGGTCCATCTGTATCTATAATATTAGTGGTGCTTTTAAAAATTCACTCTATTTTTCTTCAATGTCATCACTTGTGAGTCTGTGTATTTGTGCCAGAAATGCTGCCATCAGTTATAAGAGTTTTAGAATTTAAAAAATTCACCACAAGTTCCCTTTTCATATTATTTTTCAATATGTTGACACTCCGGAATCAAATGATCACCTATTGAAAAAAGTCAATAACCTTTAGGAAAGACAAACTCAGTGAAAACCACAGCTTGCATAGCAATGAAACAAGATAGGTAATATTATTCTTCATTTAAAACTATTTTGACCTGTGACTAATCAATAAAACTTTTCACATATGATTTTTAACTGGCTTTGAAGATAGTCCTTCAATGAGGGCCATTTAATAGCCATGAGGTAAGTCCTTTCGTGGTAAGTTTTATCATACTGTTTCATAGCAGTAGAGTGAAGAAATGAGTAAAAGTAAAATTTCAAGATCTGCTAAAACTGGCAGGGTAATTTAGGTCTTCATATTCAAACATTTGGAAAACATTCACACATTTGTAAAAAATTATATTTCGGGCTTCTGGTTTCTAGTCCGGCACAAAAAGACTTTGTGAATCATCACCCTGTCTTAACAAGTAAAATGCTGGACAAACTGAAAAATGAACAACTGTTCTTAGATATATCAGAGAAGGGAGGGTCACAAGGCAAACCACTGCCCCCAAATTGGAGAGACAGATGGAGCGATATGGGGAAATCACAACTTGTCAGAGCAGAAACCCACTACCAGTACTGAGTAAGAAAAGCTAAATTGTAATTGCTAAATTTTTGGAAGCTGAGTGTGGACAAATCTGAAAACCACAGAATCCAGGGCAGGGGAGTCCAGGCATAGATAAAGGACTCCGATACTTGTGTGAGTTTTACCTCTAGATCCTCCACCAGGTTCTCACAATGAAAATGAAAAAAAAAAAAAGGAGTAGGGGAAAAGGAATAGTTTAAAATACAACAGAGCATTTTGCTCTTCTTAACAAGGCCTGCCCACAAGAGAAACTATTTTACCAGAGCCTAACCTATTAGGTTTTTATCAGAGTCTAACTGACCTGGGAAAAGTAAAAATCAAGACAATGGTAAAATGCTAGTGCACAGCTATTGAAATGGTCAGGGCCCAGAACACTGAGGGAACCAGCTTTTGATGAGAATGTAGAATGGCAGGAACTTTCATTCATTGCAGGTGGGAGAGCAAGGTGGTGCAGACACTTTCGAGGACAGTTAGGCAGTTTCTTCTAAAACTAAACATGTGTTTGCCATATGATCCAGTGGTTACACTGTTTGGTATTTACCCAAATAGGTTGAAGATGTGTGTCTAACAAACCCTGCACACAAGTTTTTGTGGCAGCTTTGCTCATGATTGACAAGAGTTAGTTAACATGTCCTTCAGTGGGTAAATGGATGGGTAGATTGTGGTGTATCCAGACAATGAAATATTGTTCAGTCCTAGGGAGAGATGGGCTATCAAGGCATGAAAAGAGGTGGAGGAACCTTGGCTACATACTACTGGATGGAGAAGGCCAATCTAACTGGGCTGTATACTGTGTAATTCCAACTATGTGCCATTCTGGAAGGAGCAGGACTATGGATACAATGAAGGGATCCCTGGTTGCTGGGGATGGGGGTGAGGGTTGGGGGGAGAAATAAATAGATCGAGCACAGAGAGGTTTGGAGACAGTGAAGCTATGCTATATGATACTGTAATGGTGAATGGATGCATGCCATTATATGCTGTGACTTAGAGAACATACAACACTGAGAGTGAAAACCCTAGCGTGAACTGGTGAAGTTTGGGTGATAATGACATATCAATGTAGATTCATCAATTATATCAAATATATCAATCTGCTTTGGAATTTTAATTGTGGGGCAGGCTGGGGATGGGGGAAGGATGTATGGAAAATCTCTGTGCCTTCTGCTCAATTTTCCTCTGACCCTAAAACCATTCTTAAAAAAAAAAAACCTATTATTTAAAATTATCATATTTGAATGTATATGACTTTCTAAATGTTCCAGTATTTTCTAGAATAAAGTAGAAAATGTTTTACCTAAAGAATATATATTGTCATATATTTTAAAAATGATTTAAGGTTACTAAGACCATGTTTACAAATAATAAATTAAACATAAAAGTTAGTAATTACACAATGTTTTGCCTTGTAAACATTTTGTTTGGTAGAGAAAATAAATTTCAAAATTATTAGCTTCTAATTTTATTTTATATTCATGCCATTGAAATTTTAACTTTCTAAATCTATTGCCAATATTCAGAAATTACTCTAGACAAGTATATGCTTTCTGAAATGCTTGAACAAAAGTTTCTTAAAGGATTTGATTTTCAGCCATGCTGCAAGATAAAATCTCTGACTTTTAAAATGGAATATTAGAAGACTTTGATCCTCAGAGAATAGAATTTAATCAGATTGAAGTAAGATAGCTGTGATGGACAGTTATTTATTTAAGAGCACAATATGACTTTTCAGTTTTGATAAGCAAAGTGCCCTCTTTTAATATTAAAGTTGACAACTAAAGTGAACTTATTTTTAAGTTCAGAAGGTAAGATAAGGCATGTCTATAAAACCCTAGGAAAGTTTTTATGTTTCACCCTGGAAATAAACAGTTAGACCACCTGGTTACCAATAAGAATCATTTTCAGAGAATTTTAAAACCACCACCCCAAGGCCTACCAACCAGCCCCATTCCTTTTTGTGTTTCTCTGTGACTCACACAATACCTGGTTCACACACTGTATTCAACAATATTGTTAACAAAAACAAAAAGCTATGAGAGGAACAATAGGATATGCCATTTCATGGGAATATACTTTTGTCACTAGAGAAAATATGTTTTTCTTTTTTCCTCTTCCTCCCGTTTAAAAGGTATGTAAAGGAGTCATAATAAGATTCACAGGTTGTAAATAAAACTACTGAGTAATTGCTCTCAACCAAACAACCGATTTGCTGGTCTTAGAAATCAGACATTGTGATTCCATAGACTAGCTCTTACCTACCACATCAAATTGCCTCCTAATATAATCAAGGCCTCCAAAGCAGATAAAATGGCTTTAACATTCATTGATTGATCACTTTAAGATTTAAGATCAGATTGATCACTGATATTAAGATCGGTAAACAAATGTACACACACATTATTTGCCTAAGGTCATCAAGTTATCAAGGAAGCCATAATTAGGATAAAAAATTGGTCTGAAAGCTACTACAAATATTAGGTATATCACCTTATGAATAAAACTGAAAATTAAAAACAATGTGGAGAAATGATGACATTATATACTTTTTTAAATGCTTTATTTTGACTATCACTAAAGACTCTGCTATTCATAAGGTGTCTGTATCTTACTTAATAATATTATACTGACAGACTTCTCACCAAAGAAGCAATTGATGACAATTTTTATTTTCCAGATACAGCTATAGTAAAAAAGGTAGTGAAAATGGAGTGACAATTTGCAACATTTCCCTTTCATCTCTCCAAAAAATGATGTATAGAAAGACATTTGTAAACTTGAGATGAAAGACATTGTGGCTATAGCAGAGAGAAGCCCTCAGTGGAAGCAGAAGTGCACAATTTGTCTTCAAGTAGGTTCATTCTGTGTGTGGGGTGGAAACCACTTTTTGTAAATGCTGTGCTTTCAACTCACTCTGGATAACTGAAGAAATATTGGTAGATCAAAAATGAGACTCCAAACCAAAAAGAGTGTCATATTCAGTATGCATACATGAGACTGTGTTCAGGTAGAGTTGGTTCTAGGCATGAGAGGGAAAATCTCTTTAGGGTTTTCAATTTTGAAAAGCACCATATCCTCTTTGTAAGATACAGTCAAGACTGATTCTTCCAATTAGACTTTCCACTTAGACTTTTTCCTCTGAAACTTATCTACCTGGTAGGTGCAAGGTATTAAAAGTCAAAATTGGATAAATTCAAAAGCCAGAGCTCTTTCCATCTGCAAATGTATGAGAATTGTACAAAACATGATGTTAGAAATCTAATCACATTCTGTTATGTGATGTGAGTCATTTATTTTTTTCCAGGAATGCTTCTCTATTACCAGTAAAACACAGATGGTGGCTCGAACAAGCTCTAAGATCTTTCATTATATTAAACTCTTTATGATTTTAGATAGTCAGCCAGAGGATATCAAGTACTTATACTCAACTTTCATCTACACTAACCCTAAATCTTCACTTTATAATCATCTCCCTTAGCTTCATACCATATATTACATTTCTCTCCAAGCTGGTATCAAATATCAATTTTGATTGTTCTACGTCCATGCTATGCCAGCATCAAATATTTTGAGCACAATCATTAAAAGAAGAAATATGGGTAGAAATGCAGATGAAAATATAATTTCACATGTATGTATTTAAAATGCAAAGGTCACCACCGAAGTCACTAAAGCAGGTTGAATAGATACTCAAGAGGAAGAGAAAAAAGAAATGAAGCAAAGAAAAAGTACATCAGAAGGCAAGAACAGGGGAGAGATTGACAGGAAAACATTCTTTTAATTCTTAGAGGTAGCATGGATAATCCCATACATATCAGTTATCATAATTATTGTGAGGATATTACATTAATCCAGAAAAAGAGAGAGAGATTATTCAAAATAGAAATCTGTGCAGCTAGAGGAACAAAGACTTTCTAAATCAGGCTCATTTCTAAGAGGCAACAAAGTGTCTATACTAAGAGATCAATAATAAAGCATTATTTTTTTCAGAATTATCAAATAGCCATTGTTGAGAAAAATGTTCTTTACAGAATAATTCCAGTTTATGAATGAGGAATAAATGGCAGAATTATAAAACCATAATTTTAATCTATAAAATAATTAACTAACAGTACACTACGAAAATGGCTCTTTGAAAAGAAAAGCTCTGATTTGTAAGATGTGCTTATTTTTGTGGTATAAATTTACTCCTATCATGGTCAATTTCAAGCTACCAATGATGAGGTCTTTAAACACAGAGTTGCACAGGAAAAGATGTACACAATTGGTTCTTATGAGCTGATACAAGCAGGCTCTGGAACACCTCTAAAAATAATTGACTTAAGCAAATTTTTATCAAGGCATGAACCCATCAGAAGACAGATTAATGAGGAATTTTACAATAAAGGCACAAGGATGTCACTGATCAGTCTCAACATTACTAAAAATGCTACCACCAGACAGTGAGTACATTCTGATATTATGCATATGAGGTACATAGCAACTCCTTTCTATGGAGTTGTTTTTGTCAAAAAAAAAATAAAAAATAAATAAACTGGATTGAATCAAACCTATAGGACTAACTTGAGGATTACAGGCAAACAGAGAGAAGAGGAATCTGATAAATGGCACCATATGGAAGTAAATAGATTCAGTTAGTGGCACATTCTACAAGTCAACTGGCCTGTGTCTTCACCAAGTTAAAAATGTGGATTAAAAAAAACCAAAGTTGTGAGCACTAACTACTTAGAGTATGAGAGATGCTAGATAACTTTGGTGTTTATTTTTTTCTTTGTAACAATTTAATAATAACTTCTATATAATTGTATTGCAGATTGGAAGTCCTTTTCATACCCTTATCTACTAAGCCAAGTGATGGAGAGAAAATTTAGAATACATCTACCTTTGATTTTACCTGCTTTATAACTGTGTTAGTATAGGCTGCCTCAGGTGGAGGGGGCATTATAATGCCCATACTTTGGATTATTTTATCCACTTCTCTAGAGGCCAATTTAGAATGGACCATTTCTATCTCAAATGATTGAGGTATCGCTGACTTTTCAATTGCTCCCTAATATGAAACACATAATCTCTTCAAACTGTTCTGAAGTGCTTTTGTCAACTGCCAAACTGCTTAGGAGGCTCAAGAGCAGGTTTTTAATTAACATACTTTATTGAAGTCTTTCAGAGCAATCAACTTTCCTGTGGTTATTTGACATAGGTCCCTGGTTGTTTCAAATATATTTCTCATCTCAGAGCTCTTTAGTTTGTGAACAGGTCCTGCAACTCAAATTCAGTGATACGCAATGTCAAATTATAATTCATTTTTAATTTGTACTACTGGACTTTTCTGTTAAACTTTTGCTTCAAAAGAAGAAATATAAAATAAGGATATAGCATGAATGTGGGTAAATAAGAATGTTTGAAATAGTTTCTCTTTTATGGAAGTATTTACTACCATTAGTTACTGAGATTTCAATTCAATGCATTATTGCATGGTTTAATGCGAATCATGATGCTCTCTCAGGAGGTAAACGAGAAAGACAATTAAGCTTATCCATATGAGGGAGTCTAATGAGGAAACACTGAAGGAAGTTATAGGGAAATATGGTTAATAATAAACCAGACTCCATGACAATAGAATGGTTATACTGCAATTGCAAACTTCAGTGGTATTAGATCCATAATTAGGTTTATTTACCGTACCAGACAAAATTGGAGGAGGGCACTACATAAGAGAGTAGATGAAAAGTCAAGTTAGGGAACTGATTGCTGCTATTGCCTTCTGTGCTCATGTAAAGGCTTGCTTAGTAGTTTGTGGATTGGCCTGGATGGGAAATAAAGTAAATAGAGCTGTGTCTATGGCTATAGAGGGCAGGTGACTGTGTAGACTAGCAATAGGTCCCGTTTAACGATCACTTATTAAGAGCCAAACAGTGTTCTGAATGTCTTGCATGCATGATTGCATTTAATCCTCACAGCAAGTTTATGCGTTAGGATCCATTAATTTCCATATGAATGATAAGGGCATCAAGGCTGAGGGGAACAGGGGATGATAACCCTAGGTAACCTTCATATTAGCACAGGAGTTAAGTTAAACAGCCTCTTTTAGTCTAAAATAATAATTACTAGAACAGTCAATATTCCTGTAAAATCTATTTTTGTAAAACCTCAAACCAGCATACAATTCAGAATATGTAACATTTTCCTTCAAGAGCTTGCCCAGGAGATGGGGAGTGGGCAGATAAATGAATGTTTTTTCCAGGAGCACACAGCAGGACCACCACCTTCACCCCTCCATCCCTTGAATCTAGATTTTTTTTTTTTACAAAATGAGTCTCTAGGAACCAACTGAATAAATATTTCTGGGGGAAAATGTTTGAAGATTGCTAATCTAAGTCACTCAATTGACAAGGATTCTCTTGTTACAGATTAGAATATAAGATGGATCTCAGCAGGAAATAGAAAGCACACTGAGGTGGAATTAAGAGAATTTAATGACGGTGTGAAAAAATCTGAAGTAACCAACCAGAGATGTTGCAGAACCCAGGGACTAGCAAAGGCAGGAAGCTTTCCCACCACTAAGTATCTACATAGAGATGGGCAGTGGAAGAAGAAATGCTCAACAGAACCTACAGCTATGGAGCAGGCAGCCACTACCAGTACAGTGGTTTCTGTGGTCAGTCACTGCCAGAAGGGTATGGAGAAGAAATATCCTGACCACTCTCTCCTCCAACTCTTCCATCTAGTGCTGCTGTTCTTTTTTGGCTGCATCCAAAAGGCAAGAAAGTCCAGGCAATGCAGTCCACAGAGATCTACTCTTTAGAACCCAGAACAAACAAAACAATAACTGAAAACAGGTCTGTGGGGAAGGAAGAAGGGACAAATGGAGATTAAACACTCTTCAGACATTTTGGAACTCAGCATCCATTCTTGCCCAACAGAGATGAAACCACAAAGCCTATCTGTCACCAACTCATCACAGGGTGATGCCAACCTAATCATACCCTCCATGTGGCCTGAATACAACATTACCTATATAAGGTTTAAAAATGGAGGAAAAATGAATCATTTGATATGAGATATAACTTTTGTAGGCCTTCTCTCTTCATCCAACTACAAAGTCAAAATCAGTAATCATAATTCTCTTCCTCTTCTAGCTAATTGCATATTTCCTTGACCTTACCCAGCACCTTAGTTGGCTGGGTTTTTTTACTTAATGGGGCAACCCCAAAATTTATTTCCACAGAATCTGTGTCCACATTAACCCTAACCTTATTGTGTTATTCTAGTTTCCCATTGGCATCATTATTGGACATGGGAATACAAATAATTCCTCAGGAAACCTATAGCTCCAAGCATAGCCCTCCTTCTCTACTCTGTATAGTAGTAACTCAATTTTTCCTCGATCATTTGGATAAATTAGCACAGTTTGCAAATTATCCCCTCATTCACTTGTTAGTTCAGTAAAAGGGGAGTCCAAAATGGCCAGTTGGTAGACTCATCTTCTAGTTTAATGGAAGGATGACTATGATCCTTGACATAGATGTCTCTCTCTTGGGTACTAGGACCAGGACTACAATCCAACTGACTCCAAGTTTGTGTGGGTTGGAAGGAAAATACTGTGAATGGATTATGAGGTATTATAGTGAGGGGGCACTTCTCTTCCCACCCACTGATGTAATGGCCATGGGGGAACAGCACAATATACAGTCTACTATTTAAGGCATATGCCCCAATGTATAGGACAGGACATTAAGTTTTCTGAGTTCTTTTTTTTCTTCTCTCAGATAGTATTGCAACTGAGTCATCAGTTGGCCATTTCCTCCATTCTATCAGGCCAGATGATTTTGAGAGATGGGCACATAGTAAAATTAGTAAATTCTGTGGCATGACCTCTGACACCCTTTATTAGTAGTAAAATGAATTCCTTAATGAAAGGCAGTATTCTGTTGGCTAAGTGGCAAAGCATAGGCATTCTGTAAGTGTAAGAATGGTGGTACTGTCAGAAATGTCATGGAAAGAAATGGGTAGTGTATATCCAGAAAAACTTTCTATTTCTGTGAGGGAAAACAAAATCACTGCTCTCTTCATGGAGGAAGATGTTTAGCATAATCAATCTGCAATTGCATGGTTGGTTAGTCTACTTGAATATGGCATCATATGGCCCTTTTCTGTTAGCATTTGGGCACAAAGCAGATCAGCTTTTATAAGAGAAAGTCCACATTGTTGAGCTCATGCATAGTTTTCATTCTTGCCAACATAGTCACTTGGTATATGAGCCCATTGAGCATGAGTCAGGAATCTGAAAACAAGTGTATTGAAAGCCACAGAACAGGCCTTCATGTCTATCTGATTATTGAGATCCACCTCTGTAGCAGATGCTCTTTAGAGCATTTAAATTTGGTACAGTATCTTTGCACTTTGTTTCTTTTTTGATAAGTCAGTTGATGTAACCTACCCCTCATCCTAGGCTTCCCCATCAGCAATCTTTCAATCTTGTCCTTTCTAAGTCCTTGATCAGCCTAGTCAACCCATTAGGCATTGCTCAGAAATTATCATAGGATTGGACCTTTCCAAATAAAATAATTTATTGCTGAGATCTCTGCTAACTAGAAAGATCTCCCTTCTGTCTGTCAGGATTAGCCCTGTGGGATTCTGGTACCCAGTTGACTAGTTACAGTTTTTGACATTATGCAGACCCATCAGTAAATCAGGCCTCTGTGTATTCTTCTTATCTTAATTTGTTAATTTGATCTTCTTCTGTTATTAGACAACTTCTCAATTTTCCATAACTGAGGGTTGGAAGAATGACCAGGAAGCAGTTGAAGGGGGCACATTGGTGATTCCCACATGCTATGTAATTTACTTGTATCTTCCAAACCTGCCAAGGCCTTATCTTGTACATACCATTTCTAATAACAATGGAATACTGCTACACACAAAGAGCTTCATGATTTGATGGATCAAAAATTATTGTATGGGCAGCTGAGGTTGCCAAATGACTTGATATCTTATTATGGTCAGGGGCCTAGCAGAGAGCTGGGAGCTTCTTTTCAAATAAAAGATGGTTATAGACAGAAGAGATCATCATAGTTTTGCCTCAGTCTCTTAGTAATCTGCACTGTGATTCCCTTCGGGAGCTCCGTATTGCTGCACAATCTGCCACAGACACTTCAAATACCACTGGAGGCTCAATCATAAAGCTTATATGCCAAGGCAGCTTGCAGTAGAGCATGGACCTTATGTTATATTCTCTTTTTTCCTGGATCTCATGCCAAACTTGTGACCTTATAAGTTACCTAGTAAATGGGTGAGAACAGCCCACTCAAATATGGTGTATATTGTCTTCAATATCCAAATAGTTACACCAAACACATGGCTCTTTTTTTGTGGTAGGTGGTGTGAGCTGAAGCTAATGTTTCTAACATTAGGAGGTAAATCCTCACATATCTTAGATCACTAGAATATTGGAAACTTCATGATAGGACAGATTTCATTTCATAGGAATTATCTCCTACCTTCTGGCATACTTATGTCTTATTGAAACATCCTGGGTCCTTGTTTCTTCTTAGTCATCAGATCCAATGAACAAAATATCATTAATATAATGGGTCTGTGGTAATGTTCTGTGGCATATACAATTTAAAAGAACACTCAGGATTATTATATGTCAGAGAGCTTGTTATGACCATAACACAAGACATTGACGATATACTCTTCTACATGAAGTGAACAACCTCTGAATATATATTTAGTTAATGTCTCTCTATTAGGTACCAGGGGATGTGACTTATTTTATCCAGTAAAGATATCACATAGGTACCAAAACCAGTTAAAATTTATAATAATCCATAAAAATCTTTAAGATCCATCTGATTTTTACAAAGTGAGTTAAAAAGGGAGATAGTATGAACCAGAGAAACTAGCCTCTGAGGGTAGCTGTAATTTCTGTATAGGATCAAACTCTGCTCTTGAATTACTGTTTGGCTGGGGATGACAATTCCACAGACACCCACTTGGCCCTTCCTATCAAAATAGTCATTACAGATCAGGGAACCACTCTGGGGATTCTACCAGTTACTAAGGATGTATATTTCAACTATACCTCCAGGAACTGGAGAATAACCACAATTGTTAACTCAAACTGTGAAACAGACTAGGCCATATCTCTATTCATCACCAGACCTCCATATCCCTCATTCTCCAAATCTGACCCAAAGATAATAGTGAAATTGTGGATCTCTAGGATTTAATGTCCTTTTAGAGACAGTTTCTACTGAGCGCTGGAAAGTCAAGGCATTATCCTTGTTTCAGCACACATTCTACTTAGTATATGACAGCAAGTTTCTTGGGAAAGGTTTAAAGGAAAATATATAATATACACAGTTGTATTAGAAGTTTATTCTAATTAAAAGTATAAGTTTCTTCTTCATAATAACTTCTTCATCTTCTTCATAATAACTGATCCCTCCCTCAGTAAAGGGGTGACAGGTCTGTGAAGGGACCTAAGTCTATTAATTAACAGCCATAAATATCTACTACTCTCAGATTGTTAATATTGTTCCAGTTACTTGAACAAATATATTTACAACAAATTCTGATTAAATGCATCTAAATTGATGATTTCTTCCGGACTAGGCTTTATATTTAGCTCTCATTGGTATAAAACCTTTAGAATACATTTTAAGACATATTACAGCCACTTGGTGATCAATTTTGTCAAGATCTTTCATTTTAATTGGCTTGTGTCATTTCTTTTCTAAGAGGAGTCATTGAGATTCTTTCTCTGATCCATGGAGAATAACTAGAAAAAACTGGGTAAAAAATAATTGGTGGAACTATTAGATATGTTGCAATAGTCACATTTATTTAAGTGACCTTGAGAGTTCCAGCAGAGGAATTGATAACCAGTTAATCTTGCAGAAGACTTTAACTGCTCACCTGTTATTGAGAGGATATCCTCTACTGATCCAATTAACTATAACACTTCATTCCTTCTGCTATGTAGAAATCACTTGATATAGACCTATTCCCTAATCATAGTTTGCATTATGCTGTCAATTAAGTGAGCTCATATTTTCATTATTTTGTATAACCTATACTAATATTTAATTATTTTTCTTTAAATTTACTTTCAATTTTACAGATATAAATGCTCTGATCCTATCCTAAGCATTCATAAGTCTAAATCATAATTTATAGCTATATTTTTTCTAATAAGTGAGATAAAGATATATACATATAACTACTTTTTTTAAATGAATCAATTTTCCGCTTAACATTTTGGTAAGCATGCAGCAGTGAGAACAAACTATTAATATCAACCCTTGCATGCATCATATGGAAAAACTTCACAGATGCTAAAGAAGTGAAAGAAACCACACACAAAAGAGCATATATTAACGATTCCATCTTATATATTAGCATTAATATATAGAACAAAAATAAAAAATAATCCTAGCTTTTGGAAGTTTGGTTAATGGCTCTCTTACAAGGGACTGTGTCAATAGGGAGAATAAGGATTTTTCTCATTCTTAATCTATATGATGGTTTTACAGTGTATTCAGTTTATGAAAAATCATAACCTCAGATAGTAAAACTCCTAGAAGAAAATATAGAAGAAAAACTTCTTGACATTAGTCTTGGCCATGATTTCTTGGATATGACACCAAAAGCACAGCAACAAAAGTAGAAATAGACCAATGGAACTATATTAACCTAGAAAGCTTCACACAGCAAAAGAAACAATCCACAGAATCAAAAAGCAACCTACAGAATGGGAGAAAATATTTGCAAACCATATATCTAATAAGGGATTAACATGCAATATATAAAAAGAACTACCACTCAATAGCAAAACAAATAAAAATGAGCAAAATACTTGAATAGATGTTTCTCCAAAGAAGATATACAAATGGCCCATAGGTACATGAAAAGATGCTCAATGTCATTAATCACCAGGTAAATGAAAATTAAAATCACAGTGATATATCACCTCATAACAGTTAGAATGGCTATTATTAAAAAGAAAAAAGGTAATAAATGTTGAGGAAGGTCTAGAGAAATTGGAACAGATGTACACTGTTGGGAGGAATCTAAAATGGTGCAGCCACTGCGAAAAACATTGTGAAGGCACCTCAAAAAATAAAAAATAGAATTACCATATGATCCAGCAATCCTATTCTGGGTATATAACCTCCAAAATTGAAACCGGAATCTTGAAAGGATATCTGCACTGGTGTGGTCACTGCAGCACTATTCACAATAGCTGAGTTACGAATGCAGCATAAGTGTTTATTGACAGATTAATAAATAAAGAAT
This sequence comes from Cheirogaleus medius, assembly GCA_008086735.1. Taxonomy (NCBI): domain Eukaryota; kingdom Metazoa; phylum Chordata; class Mammalia; order Primates; family Cheirogaleidae; genus Cheirogaleus; species Cheirogaleus medius. The sequence goes on from VBSM01001927.1 coordinate 15,501,604, forward strand.
AGGTGGCATATACTCACAATGGAATATTGTTTAGCCTTTAAAAGAAGGAAATCCTGCCATTTTCAATAATATGGATGAACTTGAAGAACATTATGTTAAGCAAAATAAGTGAGTCACAGAAGGACAAATGCAGCATGATTCTACTTATATGAGGCATCTAAAAAATTCAAACTCAAAGAAGCATAGAATAGAATGATGGTTACCAAGGGCCGTGGGGAGAAGGTAATGGAGGTTTGTTGTTCCATTGGTATAAAATTTCACTTATGCAAGGTGAATTTAGCTCCAGATATCTGCTGTATAGCATGGTACCTGTAGTTAACAATATTGAACTATCTTCTTAAAAATGTGTTAAGAGGGTAGATTTCATGTTAAGTTTCCTTAACAAAAACAAATAAGCAAAGGGATACAAATAATCAGGAGGTGATGGATATGTTTATTATCTTGATACTGTAGTGATGATTTCATGGGTGTAGGCATATGTCCAAATTCAACATATTGTATACATTAAATATGTGTAGTTTACTGTATATCGATTATTCCTCAATAAAACTGCTTTTTACAAAAACATGATTCAATGACTTAGTATTGATGAGTCTAGGACACCAATGGATATGAATTTAACATTAAAAGATAGTACACATAATATTTTTACTACAGATATTCCAAATACTTCTCTAGTTGAGGGCAATTGAATTGTGATTTTTGGCAATTTGTGACTAGAGACTAGTGTTGGTCCTCAATTTACAAATATAATTAGCCGTTTTTAAGTATTTTTAGCACAAGCTTGGCTTTGTCCATTTATAGCATTTGGCAGAATAGATCTACTAATTTTGTGGCATTTTCAACATTTGGTTGCTATGTTTCTGAAGACATTTTGGACACTAGAATGTGATGCCCTTGAGGGGAGGGTGTATGCCTCCTTCTACTCTGTGACATAGTGTCTAGCCAATTGTGGAACACAGTAAGTGTTCAGTGGCTGGACTCTAGTGTGTGAGAATCTGCAGTGCTTGCTAAGGTCTAATGAGGCCCTGATATAGTGTGCAGAGAAGAGATTGGTGACTTATCTACAATAACTCGCTTGTTTAACTTTTATCCAACTTTTCAAGTTTTCTGCATGACAGGATTCCAAGTGTTTAAGTTTGGGCAAAGTGACATAAATCAAAAAATTAAATTGAAAAAGCTCAACCTATCCATTTTAAATGAAAGAGCTGACAATTTTGTGATTTATAAGTATTTAAGCTGTCACTGGCCACCCAGTGTCTTGTTAATGATTTTTCCCCTTTAGATGACAAATCCAACTGATTAACTGTCTTAATTGCTACTGTGCACATCCTTCCTTAGCAGGAGTCTGAGTAATTTGGAAGATATTTTTTAACTAGAAATTTGCTTGATGCTTTAAAATGCAGGCAGAATTTTTTTTATAAATATATTCAAAATACATATACTCTGTGGCTTTGTTAAAAAGACAAAGTAAACTTATTAATAGATGTGTTCTGATTTACTTGAGTAATGATTGTGTGTTAAACTTTAGGAAAAGTGTCTATAATATAACACATTTAAAACAAACATTTTGAAGAAGGGTTGCAGATATAACTGAAAGGTTTAATACTCTAAGGAAAAATTTACTTTTGATTCATTTTAAAAATTAATCCTCTTAGAGGATTTGAATTCTATACACCATATCCCTAATATATATCAGTTTATACAACGCAGCTTCCAAAAATTGAATTGATTACTTAAAGAAGGCGTACATGTTAGACCCCAGCCAGATCCACTGCCAGCTGTTCATGAGGAAGCCAATTCACTGAGCCAAGAGTTCACAGCAGAGAAAGAGTTTGATATCACAGGCACCATGAGAGGAGATGGGAGGAATTCATCAAATCGATCTTCCCCCAAATTTGGAATAAACGGTTTTAAACATAGTTTGCTGGCAAAAGACTAGGCAACTGAGGCTGCTAATTGGCTGGGTTTTGGGGGGAACTATAGTGGTGTAGAAATTGTCTTCTTTGCTGAGTCAGTTTTTGGGTGGAGGTCACAATACCAGTTGAGTCAGTTCCACAGTGTAGGCCACTGGTCTGGGTGGGTCAGCTGTTCCACGGGAATGCAGGGCCTGAAAGATATCTCAAAAACTAGCTGTAGGTTTCAAGAAGGTGATATTATCTATGAGAGCAAGGAAGAAAGCTAAGAATCTTTATGACTGCCAGGTGTGGTGGCATATGCCCATAGTCTGAGCTATTTGGGAGGCTGAGGCAGGAGGATTGCTTAAGTCCTGGAGTTCAAGGCCAGCCTGGGCAATATAGTAAGACCCTGTCTCAAAAAAAAGTTAAAGAAAAAGAATCTTTCTGATCATCAGCTATATGACTCCTGGGTAGTGAGTGATTATAGGAAATCAAGCTAGGGAACAATGGCTGGTTATATATATATTCCCCAAACCACAGTTCCCATCTTGTGGCCCTTTGTTAACTTTACAAACACTAAAAGTAAAAGGATGGGAAACTGTTATATATACAAATTTTTATCAAAAGAAAGCAGGAGTGGCTATATTAATTTCAGATAAAATAAAATTTAGAGCATAATTTGTCAGGGAAATTACATGAAGGGTCACTCAATCAATAAATCATAGTAATTCTAAATGTAAATGCAGCAGATAACAGTTGTAAAATATGAGAGATAACACCAGTAGAATTGAAAAGAGAAATAAACAACTGCAGAATTATGGTTGGAAACTTCAACACCACTCTTCTAACAATTGATAAAACAAGACACAAAATCAGCCAGGATGTGGAAGTACTCAACAATATTAATCATTCAGATCTAATGGTAATTTATAATATAATAGTTTACCCCAAAACGAACTTGTCCAAAAACAAACTCTTTCCAAATGTCCATGGAACATATACCAAAATACACCATATCCTGGGCCATAAAATAAAATTCAAAAAATTTAACAAAATTGCAATCATACATAATATGTCCTCTGAACAAAATGGAATCAAATTAGAAATCAATAACAGAAAGATAACAGAGAAAATTCAAATCTTGAAAAGTAAACAACCTACATATATATTTCATAATTAAAAAAAGACCAAAGATAAAGTTTAAGAGTGCATTAATATGAATAAAAGTCAAAATAAAAAAATCATGAGATAAAGCTAAAGCATTTTGCTCACAGGAAAAGTTATAGCACTGAATGTTTATATTAAAAACCAGGAAAAGTCTCAATTCATTAATCTAAACTCCCACCTAAAGAACCATAAATACAAGACCAAAATAAGCCAAAGCCAGAAAAAGGAAAAAAAGAATAAGAGCAGAAATCAATGAAATTGAAAACATAAAAATTATAGAGAAAATCAATGAAAACAAAAGCTAGTTCTCTGAAGAGATAAATAAAATTAACAAACCTCTAACAATATTGATAAAGAGAGAAGACACAAATTACTAATATCAGAATTAAATGGATTATTACAGACCCTACAGATATTAAAAGGATAATATGGGAATACTACAAACAAGTTTACACATAAAAATTTGCCAAGTTAGATGACATAGACCCTCAAAATATATATACTTCCACAGTGTAACCCATGTGAAATAGGTAATATGGATGGCTCTATAACTATTAAGGAAATGGAATACATAATTTAAAATTTCCCCTCCAAAAATGAAATTTCTTGGCCCAGACTATTTCCCTGGAGAATTCTATCAAACATCTAAAGATGAATTAACACCAATAATACATAATTGCCTCAGAAAATAAAAAAGAAGGAAATCCTTCCTAACTGATTCTATAAAGTCAGAATTATTGATAACAAAATCAGATAGGATTAAAAAAAAGAAAATGATAGACTAATACTGTTTATGAATGCAGATGCAAAATTATTAACACAACATTAGCAACTATAATTTAGCAATATGTAAAATAACTATACAACAAGAACAAGTTGAATTTATTCCTAGGGTACAGGCCAATACAATATTTTTAAATTAATCAATATAATTTGCCATATTAACATACTAAAGGGGGAAAATTACATGATTTTATTAATTGATGAAAAAAAGCATTTAGCAAAATTCAACATCCATTCAGAATAAAAGCTTTCAGAAAATGAGGAAGGAAGGGGAACTTTCCTAACTTGATAAAGTGTATCTACAAAAAAGCTACAGTGAACATCATATTTTATGGTAAAAGATTGAATGATTTTCTCATAAGACTAGAAAGAAGGCAAGGATGTAAAATTCCACTGCTACACTTAAACATAGTATCTGAAGTTGTAGCCTGCACAATAAAACAAGAAAAGAAAAGGAGAGTCATTGCAATTGGAAAAGAAAAAAATAAAACTATCCACTTTGGAAGATGACCAGATAGTCTATATAGAAAAATCTCAAGAAATCAATTTTTTAAATGCCTAGAACAAATAAGAGAGTGCTGCAAGTTTTCAGGATACAGGAGAAACTTACAAAAGTCAATTATATGTCTATGAAGTAGAATATGTGGGCACTGAAATTAAAACTAATTAAAACTACAACACTTTATATTCACTCAAAAAAAGGATAAAATATTTAGATTTAAGTCTAGCAAAACCTGTACAAGACTTATGTGCTGAAAACTGTATAACACTAATTAAATATTGAACAAAAAGCTAAATAAATGAGGAAACTTACCATGGTCACGGATTGGAAGACTCCACACAGTGTAAATGTCAATTTTTCTCAATTAATACAAAAGTTTAATGAAATTCCTATCAAAATCCTAGCAAGATTTTTTTTTTAGTAAATATAGACAATAGTATTTTAAAATTTGTATGGAAAGACAAAGGAGCTAGAGTAGCTAAAACAATTGTGGAAAAAGAAGTATAAAGTGCGAGAAAGAAGTCCACACATTTTCAAGAATTATTATACAGCTTCAATAATCAAGACTGTGTGGTATTGTGGAATGATACACACATACATAAATAGAACAGAATACAGAATCCCAAAACAGCCCTAAAACAGTAGGGCCAACTGGTTTTTGACACATATGCAAAATTGATTGAATGAAAGAAAGATAGTCTTTTTAACAAATACAAGAACAATTGTATATTCATAGTAAGAAAATAATTTTGATCTAAACTTCACACCTGCTACAAAAAATTTACTGAAAATGGATTGTAGATTAAAATATAAAACTATCAAATTTTTAGAAGATAACATAGACAATATTTTCAGTCCTTAAGGTTTAGTGAAGAGTTCTCAAACTCCTGACCTCAAGGGATCCTCCCGCCTTGGCCTCCCATAGTGCTAGGATTACAGGCGAGAGCCACCACGTCCGGCCTTAGTGAAGAGTTCTTAAACATAAAAAAATTAAGAGCCATAAAACAAAAAAAATAATTAATTGAAATTAATCAAAACTAAAAAAACAAATTGTTTTGTTCAAGACTCTGTTAAGAGGATGAAAAGACAAGCTACAGGTTAAGAGAAGATATGTGCAAACTACATATCCTGCTAAGATTATTATATAGAATAAATAAAGAACATTTATATAACATTTTTGAAATGATAAGGCCCTAGAGATATAAAACACATTAATGATTACCAGGCAATTAGGAATGTGGAGGAGGGAGGTGTGAGTGGTATGAAGGGAGACCACTGTGGTGATGCAATAATTCTGTATCTTGATTGTTCTGCTGCTTACATGAATCTAAAATGTAATAAAATGACATGAAAGTATACACACACATTGGACCAATGTGAATTCTTAGTTTTGCTATTTTGATATTATGTATTGTACCCATTGAGGCAAACCAGGTAGAGGGTACATGAGACTACTCTGTACTATATTTGCAACTTCCTGTGACTCTATGATTATTTTAAAATAAAAATGTATAGATAAGTGACAGATTGATTGATAGATACGAGAGAGAGATCAATTGTGCGTGATTACTTTGCATTTCGATAACTATGCTTATCTTGTGTCATCTAATGAGATTATGTATCAAGCAGCATTAGCAACGTAGGCAAGAATTATTGTTTCAAATAGGTTTCTAAATGAGGTGAAATCCATTTCTAATGCCATTGTTATTGGACATTTCTGTTTCCTTTATGGTATATTTAGGACTAGTTTAACATTTAACAATGTTTTTCAAGGCAAACTGAAAGCTAACCCATGTCATAACATCTGGATCATAAAGGGGAGCAACCAGTCAATCCACTGATATCTACTATACTAGAATCTGTTTCACTCTTGATGCAGGCATCATGTCATAAGAATATACTTAATGATAGCTGCTCATGTGAGAGTACACATTTTAAAATACTGCTTAAAATACTGCTCACATTCTAAAATCACTTAAAGAGTTTTACAGGTCTTCATTTCTCAAATTATATTTTGCTACCAAGGACTAAAAGAGACTATGGTACAAAACATTCTCTTTGTTTTGTTTAACTTTTATTACCAACCATATTTCTTAAGGACAGGTGGCACTTTGAAGTTAAATATAACACAAAATATAAATATTTATAATGATGAAAATAAATATTTTGAGTAACTGTAGAAATTTTTTATTCATTTTGAATATCTTTTGTTAAATAATTATTCCCCAAACTATTACCTATAGAGAAAATAAAATATCATAATTATATAAAATGGTATACTAAAATTACTATTTTAGAGATTAACATCATATTTAATTAAAGGATTAAGAATGTAATATTATCAATGGGTTCATATGTAAGATATTATAAAACGTGTACTCATCAAGGAATATATGTCTTCTTATAATTATCTTCCTCCAAATATTGGCTGGGATTCTTTTTGTTCCTTAAAGCTTTAATTTGCTTGGATACCTGCCAATTCTACACCCTTGGTAATTCTGTAGCTATCTTTCAAGTTTTTGCTAATTCCCAGGATATTATGCCATTAAGGTCCTACCAGCTTCTGGCACCTTCATCCATTTTAATGGCTTACTTTAATCTATGTAAATTCATATAAAAATCTCATCAACTCTTAGAGTTTATAGAAAAAATTCACTTGCATACAATATTATAAGATGATAACATAATCCTTAAAAAATAGCTAGAACAATTTCAAAGAAATTAAATATCAAGTTTAAGTGATTCTATGGACAATTAATAAGATTCTTGACCACTGGAAATTATGCAGCCTACAGTAACATTTCATAAGAGGTTTTATATCCCCATGAAATACCAACATATGCTAAATTTCTGGAAAAATTAACTTTCAAAAAAAGTCTGTAAGATTATTCAAAAGAGTAATAACTTGGAGAATTTCTAGGCTTACTAGATATTAAAATAGGTATAATGATACAGTGATAAAAAGAGTGCATTGCCACATGAATTGGCAGATAGCGAACAGTTCTATAGAATGTAGTTCAAAAATTAATTCAAATACACTGAGATGTACAGTATATAATAAAAATATCATATCATAATTATAGAAAGATGATGCCAGCTAAAAAAATTTGGTACCAAACCACACTCTTCATCCAAATACATTTTAGATGAATCAACAATCTTCCTTTTGAATTAAAAAATTTCTACAAAACCTGAAAGCTAAAAAAAAAAAATTATAAATTGAACAAAAAGGATTTTAAATATGAAAAATAATACTATAAAATGAAACTCAATATCCTACTTTCAATAATGGATAGAAAAATTAGACAGAATATTAACAAGGAAAAAGAAGCCTTGAACAACAGTATCAACCACTGTACCCAAAATACATGTATGGAACTCTCTACAGTGTTCTATAGAATATATGTTTCTCTTAACTGTACTGGAAGCCTTCTCTAGAATATACTACGTGCTAGGCCATAAAAAATTAATACAAATTCTTCACAATTCTTTCCAAAAAGTGAAGATGAGGGAACACTTTCCAATACATTTTATGAAGTCAGTATTATCCTAATAATAAAACCAAAGACACTATACCACAAAAGAAAACTATAGACCAATATTTTTGTGAATATGGACACAAAAATCCACAAAAATACTAGCAAACTGAATCCAGCAACATATAAAGAGAACTATACACCACAATCAAATGTGATTTATCCCAAAGATTCAAGGTTGATTTACTGTTGGCAAATCAATTAATATAATACACCATATCAATAGACAAAATATCACATGATCTCAATTCATGCAGAAAAAATGACAAATTGTAACACTCAGCTTTCATGATTAAAATAATAACCGGAGAATATATGGGAACAACTTCCTCAACCTGATAAAAAGGTATCTATGTAAAGCCCACAGCTAATATCACACTTAATGGTACAAGAGGATGCTTTCTCCCTAAGATCAGGAACAAGACAAGGATATAAACTCTGCATTTCTCTTGAATATTATACTGGAGATTATAACCAGGGAATTTAGGCAAGAAAATGAGAAAAAAAAAACCATTCGTGTTAGAAAGAAAGAACTAGAATTATTTCTATTCATAGATGACAGAACCTTGTATATAAAAATTCCTAAAGAATTCACTAAAATAAAATCAGAACTAACAAATGAGTTCAGTGTAAGATCAACACATAAATATCAATTGTATTTCTATATGTATATTCTATTTTCCCAGAAGTCGACAAATATTTAAGGTGATATAAATGATAGCATGATCAAAATATCTTGGGCTTCATGAACCACCCTTAAGTCAATGCCAAACCTTATTCTCTCCTCCAAAGAATTCTGAAGTTAATTTTGGGACCTTCAACAAATACCACACATATTCTCACACTAGTCTTTTGATTGTGGTCATCCGGTCATCCTGCAATATTGACCCTGTACTGTTCTGGTTCACATGTGCCCACCTGCGCTGCCCACAAGGTCACCTATGGAAACTGCAGCATGACTAGTGCCATGATGAGAATGCCAGTGTTTATGTAGATATCAAAGCTTGACTATAAAATTGAAAAGCAATCTTTGCCCACAAGCATGCTAAACAAAGCATTTTGTCATCTTAAACTTACCAAATAAGTCTTTAAACTATTTAGTCCAGTCAAAACAGTGAGTTAAAAAATTGTTTTATATATCACTGAGTTGACTATATCTCTATTAGCCCTTATTCTGCTTTGTGTATTACAATAATAAAAGCAAAACCAAGAGAAAAATTGAAGTTGAAAAGAGGGTCAGTAAAAAAGTGGATCTTTCAGATTTTGAATAATTATTCTGATAAAAAGGTGTTTGTGAGCTGTAACTTCTTTAAAAAGGTCGGTCATTCTGCAGATATAGTTTTTGACTGTCTTTTCCTGAGAATGTGGGGAAATTTATAATATATAATTTATGTGACTCAAGTGGTGATAAGTGTTGCTGTGAAATAAATAATAACAAAATAGTCAACTAACCCCTATCATCTATATTTGACAACTGTTCTATTTGTCAAAAATTCAAATTGTAGTCTACCAGCGTCTATGTGTATCCACTAAGAGTAAAGTTAGGGAAGAGCACAGTCATAACTGTCTTTGCAGCCTAATTAATTATGGGAAATCTTTCACAACAAACTCTATGTATCCTCATCTTAATGTTTAGTTAACAATTTTCTCAATAATGGCTTTTAAAAGACTGGTGGTTGGACAGAAATTGTCTATTTAAAAAGTAATGAGAAAAACACTTTCAGCATTCTGACAGGTTGTTTTTGAAGACTCTTGAAGTGAAAGTAAAGTGAAAACAGTTACTTCCAATGGAGAAAAATGTTCTGTAGTCTGATTTGCATGTTAACTTCTTCAAAGTACCATTATCTCAAAGATCAGTAGTTGCTATATTTCAAAAGATTCCAGCTTTTTGAGTTTTATTTTGTTTTTGCTTTTGGGGTGTTTGCACTCCAAGGAATTTCAACTGAGAATTAAAGAGTGCTTTTTAATAAATATTACTGAACATATGCTCACTTTTCAGACATTTATTTCTTAGCTGTGGGAAGAAGATAATTCTAAGGTCATGGGAAATTCAGGCAAAGGGAACTGTTAGTGTTCATATCCATCTTCACCCAGTGGATCAGAACTCAAAACACTAGCTGCTAAACTAGATATCTGACAGGCAAACTGAATATTTATATAATAGTACGGAAATAAAGTTTGGAATTTATGGCGGCAGATAAAAATACTCAGATTGAAGAGCTTTGTATTTGTCATTGAAATATCTTTGTTGTCAAACAAATAACTGCCAGTAAATGACAGTCATCCATCTGTCTAGAAAGCACAATTTTTTAATAAAAGTATATATATCAGTACATATTTCTTATTATTATTTTGATCATGATGATTAGTGAGTCAAATCTAGTGATGAAGAATGTGGAATTTAAGACTTGAAATGACTGCTTTTGAATCCCAACTTTAAATTTTGCAACTTTAGTAAAATTAGTTGACTAATTCTGTTCTTCATTTATTCATCTAATTGGACATACCTTGTAGAATGTTGTCAATGAGAAAAGTATCTCTTGCTTCTTCACATTTGTTTCCATGATTGAATAAAGGACAAACTTTACAGGCAATTGCATGGATAAAAATTGCACATGACTTTCCATTTATATCAGGATGTAGCAAGTATTGTTTAAAAGGTTCATTTTATAAACATGTTATTTGTGAAATTAATGCTCTAGCTCTGTCATTTTGCCCATGTCCAGCAGCCTTCTTTGGTTTTTAGATACAAATATTAGATATTTCCTAAAAACCTATGTTTTATTCAGTTGTGAAATTTGTTGGAAAAAAAATGGATGGCATGTTTCAGTATGAAAGTAGTATTTAAATAAAATAATTTTTTATTAATTCATATAGTTAATGGATTCAACTTTTAATCAAACATCTGGGTGAATTCTTTATTCTGAATACTTAGCATTTTGAATAAAACATATTTTCTTCTGAATATTTTCAGATTGAATAAAATGATAAATTTTCTTTTGATGATGTCACTCAAATCTACAAGTTGTAACCATTAGGGAAAAAAAAACTCCCTGAAAATTACATTTACTTCTCCAAAAAAATTTTACAAGTAGAATTATTATATTTTTAATAAAACAAGTGGACTATAGGATTTCTAATAAGTATTAAAAATGCATTTAATATTATGTTAATTATTATATCAAATGCTGCTGTGAACATAATTTTTTATTTTTATGGTCAAGTTAAATAAATCAATGAATACAAAGGAATTGATTATTGCAGGAGAAAGAAGTAAATTTCAGATTGTGGGTATGTTTTTAAATGCTTTTTAATGATTTAATAATAAATGATGTTGCCAAAAACTTAAATATCAGAAAATTGCATAAACTCTTTTATCTTACTCAAATGAAAAGAAATGTAAATTAAGTTAAATAATTTTCCAAATGTATACACATTATTCTCTTGTATAATAATATATACTACGTAGGTGTTATTTTTATCTACAGGTAGCAAGTATTCCTCATATTTTCAAACAATTGCTATCTGGCAATTCTGAGTAAACAGGTGTAGGGTCCCCTAGTTCCTCTGCTTTCTTTCTATGTTCTGAGCAAAAATCACAGAATGCTTTAACTGTTCTGTGACCCAGCAAGCGGCAGGTTTTTCCCAGCAGGCTGGAACTCAAACCGGGTCCTTGAACATTCTTGAGCACTGATAAAGGTATCTAGGTTGTTGTCCAAAACACTGAAAGAAACTGGCCTCAGCCCTGAGCCAAATTCCTTAGGCCCTCATATAAACTCCAACCTCTGATCCCCTGGCTGGGGACACACCTAAGTAGAACATCCCTTTTCTCTCTATAATAAGTAAGTTCTTCTAATAAATGCTTTGGACAGATCACTCTCGTGTTTAGTGCTTCTTTCTTTGGAATCCCAACCAGGCCCATCTCCAGACTGTTTTGCACCTCTCTTGTGGGAAGTCCCTTTCCATTGCTTTTGGGGTGACTCCAGCTGCAGGCTCAGTGGTATGAAGCAATAGGTTAGCAAAACTACAGTTAAAGTTCATTTTGAAATTGTAACTAAAATGTAATCATATGCCTAAATCAAAGGAAGACAATTTTCTATGAAAACTTTGAAAGTGGGAAAAAAAAAATAACTGTTTGAGTTCCACATACACATAGAAAAGACTGCAGGATGCTCTGAACATTTGTAATAGTACATTGTGGCTAGATAGAAATGTTGATTGAATAAAGGAAAACGGTATATTAAAATGGGAACATGCTTTCATTTGTTAGAAATCTCTCCAATGCAAGCTACAGACCTAAATAAATAATAAAATGGTGTACATATTCTAACTTAAAAATAATAGCAATTTGTAGTACATACACCTAAAGCTGGAACACATTCAGAAGTTGGGAGGAAGGTGTTAAGTTAGACTTGCATGCCTTCAAAGACTATAATTTGTTTCATCTCTCTTCTCTTTTCTCCATTGTGTCTGCCTCATTTCAAGGCTGAAAACCTTCATGGTCCCAGAATGGCTGCCAGCCAGATTGCAAAGCAATAGGCTTCCTCATTCAATTCGAGCAAATGAAATAATTCTCTCAAAAGAACTTTTATTGCAAATCAAAAATGCTTGTTTCCAAGAAGTCCTTATAGAAAATGTATGCTCTTACTCATATCTCACTGATTTTAATAGGATCATAAGCCCATCCTTGGAAAAAAAAAACCTGAATAGCTTGAAGGGATGTGCTGCCTAGCTTAGAAGATAAATTTGCAGATAGGTTTAGCTTCCACAGAGTTACCTGGACTGCAAAGAGAAGAGGTGAATACCTAAAAAGGAAATCTAGGCGCTATTACCAAAAAGAAAGAAAAATGGATGATGATTGCCCAAACTAGTAAGTGACTTGTCCCATATGTATTTTTCTAAAAAATAATCATATGTCCTATAATTTTTGAGAGAGAAGGTGTGGCTAGATTTCTAAGAGTTAGAATTCTAAAAGTGACACTCTCTAAAAGTAATGGAGAAATAGTATACATGTACTCCTTTTAAATAGGAAATATATATATATAGCAAAAGGAATGGGTTTTATCCATTAAAAAATAACTAGTTCTTAATATTCTAGACATTGGTGAAAAAATTATGCCAGTAGAAAAATTTCACTAGAAAATTGTTGGTGTAATTTAGAAGGAATAAATCCACCATGTAAGATTTTAATGTAGCTATAGCTTTTCTTAAACCAATCTGAACTGAACAAGGGATTCTCATGAAGCCTGAAATTTATGGTGTTCAGCAGAATTGTTTACCACAAGAAATTAAGCTCATTTTACTGTATGGAACTTTGCATGTAATCTGATTTTAAGGGCTGCTGAAATTCCAATTGTAAATGGCTTTAATTTAGTGGTGTCCCTGCTTTGATATACATGCAATCCAGCCTGATTTCTTTGTCTCCCATTAATTATTGATGTTTTCAATTCACTATGTTAAGCCCCAAAGCAGCCACTATATTGAACCACACACATTTCTCAACTGTTTGGCTCACAGAAGTTTAAGTTCCTTATGACAAGGAAATGCATGTGGATGTGGTAATAACTCTAAAACTAAAAAAGAAAAAAAAATGACTGTCAGTCTATACAGATGGCTAGTGGTTACACATCTCTAATCAAATCTATATATCTCATTATGATTCTAAAAGTTATTAAAAATGTTTCAAAAATTAATTTCTAAATTTCTTCATGGATCTTTATTCATCTTTTTAGACACCTAAGCCAATATTTTCCCTTGTTTTTTCTTTTGGCTTTGTACTGTCAATAATTCTTTTAAATTACTTAGTGCCTAATACATACCAGAAACCTTGCCAGAAGCATCATCTACATTATCTGTAATAATAAAACTTCTTGTTCAAGTTAACTATTACAGCTCCCATCTTAATAATATGGAAACTGAAAGGCAGAGAAATATTTTTAAATTATCCAAAGTCAATCAGGCTAAGAAGAAGCAAGGTCTAGATTTGATCTCAGGTATACAAAATTATTTTCTGGGCAGAAAATGCCACTACAACCTTTCTATCAGATTATGCTCATCCTTTTTCTTCCTCATATATTTAGGTTAAAAAATAAAGTATTTATGTTAAGAGAACAATGTGCCTTGCCTATTAGTATTGTTTTCAAATGTAGTTCACTAAATATCATATCTGGAAAAGTAGAAAAAGTAAAAAATGTTTATTCCTAAATTTTATAAAACATCAGCCCTCTGATTTGGAAGACTAAACTATTTGGGGGTGGAAGAAGAATTGACTCTCTTAGATGGGTAAGGATAGAATCAACTACTAATGTTCAACATCATTGAGTCTATAGAAAGAGGAAGGAACCCATTAGGGGTTTAGAAGAAAAAGATCAACACGCTAAAATTAATTTTAATTTTTCTTTTCTTGGACTGGTACCTGTACTGGGTATTTTGAGTTTGCCCTGCCAAATTCATCCTTTAGACTTTTCCTCCTGGCCCATTGGAAGCTAATCTATGTGATGGACTGTATCTCCCAGCTCTCAGATTCTTGGTCTTCTTTTTGGGTTCATTCAATGGAAAGTTCTGGTAGCTGAGAGGGTGGGAGGAAATTAAAATTAGGTTTTTACTTTATAGACTCCCTTGCTGCAAGGTCACCATCAGATGCCATCCCTCTAACAGAGACAGCAGTTCTTGTCTCAGGGTCCTCTCAATACATCTATACATGCTGGGTTTAGACTACTGCTTCCCTTGCTGCCATTTTGAGGTATCAGGAGCCTACCCACTCTTGCTAACTACAATATCTCTGGATGGTTTCTTTATACTCTGCTCACACCTTTATAAAACATCCATTTATTAAACTTGACTCAGTGACTAACTGTGACTGTTCCGTCTTTTTCCAGCAGGGACACCGACTAATACAGTAATTGATTTTTAGCTTTAGAAAAGAGGCAGTTTTTCACCTTTCAAGGTTTTAGAAGTCACATCACAATAATATTTCATGATTGAGCTGCTTATATATTTGAGAATAGAAGAAATAACCTCTTTGTTGGGGGTAATGGGCCACTGGTAATTCCATGGCATGTGGTGGTATCATAACTCAAATGATCCCCCCTGGAAGCATAGGATGAAGGATGTTGTGCAGAGGAAGGTCAAGTGCCTACAGCACTTGGGAATCATGGTAATGATCATGATTATAAAGACTGTGGAGTCAGTTGGCTTTTTCTGACTAGGCTAGAAAGCATAAACAGTGAAAAGGACAAACTGAAATTCTTGAATGTACCACCAGGAACAAACTGAAAAAAAAAATTCAGGAAGTCTTTAGGGCCATTTAGAAGAGGCTCTCATCTCCTATAGTTGCAGCAAATCTATGGAAAAAGCTGCTAAAGTATAGCGTCAATTAAATATCAAACTTGAAAGAATTTTAAAGGTCATTAATGAGAAAGAAGATAAATACTGAAACAGGTGATGAGGACATTTGAGCAGAGGCAGTCAATGCTAATAGTAAATAGTAAATTTACTTATTTATTTAATAGTAAACTTAAATAGTAAAATTCCCCTGAACTCAACTCGCTGGTATAGATATACTCCCTTCATGCCCACATCACCCAACATATGCACACAAACACACAAAAACGCAAAACCAGCCTCCCTTGCATAAAAGACATTGATAGTTGGCCTTTGTATTATTTATGTCTTTTGTTTTCTGTATTCTGATTTTTGACATGTAGGGCTTTGCTGACTTTAGGGGGACTGTCCTACCACAGTGAGCCAATTTTCAGAGATAGTAAACAGTTCAACTACAAGAATGCTTTCCAAACACAAACCAACTAATCCAGCGCCCACATCCAACTATCTCCTTTATTGGGCTCAAATACTCAGGGTCAATATCCACTTACCCTAATCACCTCAGGGCTAGGTACCAGACAACTAGAGACAGCTCCTATACCCCAGAGCCCACTGAAATTATTCAAATTAGCCAACCCTAAACCTGCTCATATTGCCTCACATGTTTCTTTCCATAGAAACCACAATAAATATTCTTGACCACAGGTCCTCCCTCTCCCTCAGCCTCCAGATCACTCCCAGTGCTTTCTCATGTGGTCTTCAATGGCATGGGGTGCCCCCTTCTCTTGGGAACTGTAAGTAATAAACTATCTTTTCAATGACAGTCATTTTCTCATCTGTTGGCCTTTTTATACTTCAAATTTCCTATCAATATGCTATATTTTAAAATAGCCCACAGCCTGTTTCCTCAGAAGGGGTTGCTAACTTATCTCAGGTCATCCTCCACCTCACTTTTTTTTTTCCTTCTGATCCATAAAAAATTAAATATTCATAGACTGGACTGGAAATTTCATGGCATGACTCAAGAGGAGTCAATACCCCAAATGTGTTATAGGATGTCACTGATTCCTACCAGCAGTGATCTTGGAAGCATTTTGTAAGTAGACTCTAGAGATATTAAATCAGAGAGAATAAAGTGTAAGTGTTGATTACAACAAATGTATTCATAGGTATGTACTTACCTGGGATTTAGAATTTATAGTATTGAATAGAGTACCTGAAATGGTGTTATTAGAAGAGCTTTAAATCACTAAATTCCCCTGAACCCATCTTGCCAACCTCCTTTACTATTGTGGCTAATTGAAAGTTGAACTCAACAGTAGGCTACAGCCATTGATGATCAAATACCAAACTTTACTGATTTAGAGTCTGAAAACTCAGGTTGTCATGAATGTTAGACTGGCTCTGTTGTGTACAAAATGTTCATTCACCTATAAAAATCCCCTTCTATGAAATGACCCATTCAAAAATTGTTAAGAAAATTATTAGTAACAAGGGCACCATCATGTAAGGCTCTGTAGTGCTGTCTCTGCAAGCCAGAGCTAACAATGGTGGTACTACAATAATGCTGAGATCCATCATCTCCATAGAAACTTAAAGCACAGGTCAGGTGGAAATGATGATCTGTCAGAGATCATTTGAGTGCATTTAGCATAATAAGCTACTGATTTAAATGATAACCATGTTTTGAGAGACAGAGATTTATCACAAAGGTTAATTGATCAAGAAATTACCAGGAATAAAATAGATTGGCAGCCCATGCATGTTGAATGTATTCAGGTAGAGTATTCTAGGGCTAGTGGACATAAACCTAATTCTAGTTGCAATAGGATATTTAAGACAAACACATCTTGCGGTTATTTTTCCAGTGTCTGGGCATATAGTGGGAATAGAGATACTTAGTTACTGGTGAAATTTCTATGTAGGTTCTATGGTCTATATAGTGAAGGCAGTTATAGTATAAACAGCCAATTGGATACCTTTGCATCTATCTGCCCACTCCTATCAAGAGAGTAAATAAAAATCCAAGCCAATCTAGAATAGATTTACAGAGGTTAGTACCAAGTACAAACATTTTAAAGACGTGAGGATAGTAATTCCTATCATACCTTCATTCAATTGTTAGCAAGTGAAAAAGAGAACGACCATAGATTATTACAAAATTAATTGGATGATGATGACAATCATGGTTAAGTTGCTGGAGATGGTATGTTTACTACAGTTAATCAATGCATATAGTCTCATGTGCAGAAGCTTCTTTTTTCCATTTCTGTCAGTAAAATTAACCTGAAGAATTTTTGTCTTCATCAGTAGTGATATCAGTGTACCCTTACTCTTCTGACTTGAGGCTACATCACAATAAAGTTCCAAGTTCTCTTGATCATGCTGATATTTCATTACTGATATTTAATATTGATGACAGTATTCTAATTAAATATCATTATGAGAAATTAATAAGCCTGCAATGTACTATAGCAAGAC
Organism: Cheirogaleus medius; assembly: GCA_008086735.1. Lineage (NCBI taxonomy): Eukaryota > Metazoa > Chordata > Mammalia > Primates > Cheirogaleidae > Cheirogaleus > Cheirogaleus medius. The sequence goes on from VBSM01001927.1 coordinate 15,519,294, forward strand.
ACATGAATACAAGACAGAAGGTTACAAACTCTGCAAAAGTTTAGGGACTTATCATATCAGGAAAGTTTCTCTGGGTTCAACAGTGTAGAGAGTATCTACACTCTTGTAGAGTATCTATACTCTATAGAGAGAGTATCTCAAAATATCCTGCTGAAAGTGAAAGCAAGTTGCTACATCTTGCACTGTCCACTATGAAGAAAGAGGCTCAATGCTTTTTGGGACTCTATGGATTTGGAGAAAACATGTGTCATATTTATGTGTACTTTCCTGACCCCTTACCAGATAAATCATAAATCTGACGGTTTTGAATGGTGACCAAAATAAGAAAATGCTCTTCAGCAGGAAAAAGATACCCTTGTAATTTGTATTCAATCAGCAGACCCGATAGTATCAGAAAGGTTTATAGTAAACAGAGATGCTCTACAGAGCTCTTCGCAAGCCTTAATAGGAGAAATAACACAGAACCCTAAGGTTTGAGAGCAAGGCCTAGCCCTGTCATTAATTCCTCTCCATTTGAAAATCACCCTATGACCTGGTACTGGTCCCCAGTGGAAACAAAATACGTGACTATGGTTTAACAAGTAATCATGCATCCCCACCTGCACATACTCAACAGGGTGATCTAGTGAATCATAAAATTGGATGAGTCTAGCAGGATGCCACTGTGTAATGGGAAAGGAATTTATGAGACTGGATCTGAGCATGTCTGGAATGCACAGATAAATTGAAGAAGAGTTTGACTCAGTTGCACACATTTTCACAGTTTTGCCACCTTTCAACCTACATCTACGATTAGTGTGATCATGGCTAACATCCAGATCAGGACAACTTAAGAGTGAAAAGCAGCACTATAAGTTATTGAGGTGCAACAATGCATGTATATCAAGAGTGTTCTGGCACACAAGGGTCTAGCATAACCCTACATATGGCCATTTGCCAAAGATAGACATAAAAGAAAAATATATATATATATATGTGAGTTTGGTTTACAGAATAATCTGCACCATATGTAAGCAACAGTCAAAATTGTAAAGTTGTTACATTACAGCCCCATTCAGGAATGGTCTTGAAAGGCAGTCTTGCAGGGATATCTCTTTATTGGGCAGATTTAGGGGAAATGGGGCATATCACTTCATATAAAAGGGAAGATGACCTGAGATAAAGATCTATACTGATTCACAGGCAGTAGTTAATCAGAGAAATGGAAACAACAAAACTGGAAGATTGGTGACAGGGAATTTGGGAATATAAATTTCTCAAGGTAAGCAAAGAGTATAAAAATATTTTTGACCCTGTAAATGTTAACCAGAGAGCTGCCACTATAGATGAAACTCTCAAAAATGAGATGGAGCATATGAACTATCCTGCAGGTGTCAGCCATCCAGTTGATTTCTCAGTGGGGCTATTTATAAAGTGATTATGACAGCAGGGATGGGGGCTATAGAAGAATTATACAAGAGTTATTTTCTTATTTAGGCTAATTTGGCTATTGCTATTATGTTCAACCTGCCAAAAGTAAATGCCAAATGCTTTATTCCCAATTTAGTTTTATTCTCTGAAGGTAGTAACTGGCTACTTGATGACAGGTTGATTAGCTTGGATCCTTTATACCATGGAGGTGTTTATTAGATAAATTTTGTTACAGTAAAAATCAATCCCAAAATATCTGTGGCTTAAAACAATAACAACAGAATCAAAAACTATTTCTTGTTCATGTTACATGGGTTGACTGTGGGTCTGTTCCAATTGGCTTCCAATCTATCATTCTAATCTGAGACCCAAGGTAAAGGAGTAACTCCAATTTAGGACATCCTGCTATTATGGCAGAGGGCAAAATCAGAAGAGGCTGAACAAAATCACATAATGCACTAAAAGTCTCTATTCTCTGTGTGCAAATGGCCCAAATCACATCCGATCATTTTCTTTTGAAGAAAACAATTCACATGACTAAGACCAGCAGTGAGAATGGTGAAGTATCCTCCAAATACCATTTACTAGGAGGTAGGGCAAATAAATCACATGACAAAGAGCATTGGAATATAATCCTCTCATAAGGAAAAGAGCTAATATCTGTAACAATAATGAATCTACTAAAAAATGAGAGGAAACTTTCTCCTTCATGAGAGTTGACATGACTCTCACCTACATGAGAGTCGACATATATTCTGGATACATATTTACGAACTCTATACACAATTCTTCTGTGTGATTAAGTGTATGAAATTATAGAATGCCTTATTAATTGTCATGGTATTCCATACAAAGTAATCTCTGATCAAAAGACATACATTATAGCAATATAAGGACAGCAATGGGTTTAAGCACACAAAATTTGCAGTCTTGCCACATCTTCCATTGTCACTATTGTTTGATAAAATACTCAATAATCTACAAGATTGGACTGTCAATAAAAAATAATATATGCCTTGTATCAGTGCCCAGTATATGGTATAATCTCTGCCATAGATAGGATGGCATATGTTTAAGAGCCAAAGAGTAGAATTAGGAGTCACTTCTTTCACTATTAAAATGCATAAATTATTGGAAGGATTTTTGCTCCCCATCTCCATTAGCAGGAGCTCTCTGAGTATTTAGATTTTTGCATTTAAAAAAGGAATACTTCCACCAGGGAACACCATCATGATTCCACTAAATTGAAAGCTGAAACTGCACTATGACCAGTTTGCGCTCACTCCTATTTCTTTTGATCACACAGGCAGAAATAGGGCCATTGTATTACCTGAAGTGACTGATTCTGATTTCCAAGAGAAGAATGTCCTGCTGCAACACAATAGGGAAAAGAAGAACAATGTCAGAAACCTGGGTGATTCATGGCTCACAGAGGTTCCCCTTAGTACTGCCTTGATGAATAGTTCTGGTCCATGGAAAAATGAAATCGAATAACCAAAGACTTAGATTCTACAGGAATAAAGATTTGGGTTATTCTACCAGATAAATTATGTCATTCAAACAGGGTGCAGCTAAATGTCGGGAGCACAAATTATATCCAAGGAAGGGATCTGTGATTACCAACTTAGCCTCATGACTAATGAAGTAAAAATCACAGCATCTATGTTTATGTCAATTATTTCATTCCTTTCATTTTTATGCCTGCCAGATATATAAAGGGGTAGCTAGAATTTTATGTTTCACGGTAGTAACTAGTATTTCACATTCCACATAGCTTCTAGAACTTTGGTTATCTTTTATATTATGGACACACATTTTTCACCTGAAAAAATAAATGACAAGAGTAGATGCCAAGAAGAAAAATGACAAATTATTCTCTATATGTTTCTTTAGCCCCTACCAATATATTTTCTATTCCTTTCAATCTTACTCTGTAACAAGATGGAACTATATGAACTGCATTAATTGATATGTAAATAGAGTTATGAGATTAAGTGCGAAGTGTGAAGATTTTTATTGAGTATTAACATTCAACAGTGAGCATCCACCACAAAAGAGGCATTAGAAAATTCAGTAGGCAAAATGACTTGGCCTACTGATATCAGACAACCTCTGTCATTAGTCATGGCTAGTGTTGGCCAACTGCTGTTCAATAGAGTGGCCATGGTGTAGTGACATGGATATAAGCTAAGTATGGGCCCAATATTGTGAGCTCTCTCACCAAAGCTACACCCGTTTGGATATTGCCACTGCCAAATGTCCAAACTTCTAGCAACTGGGACCAATGCTAGGACTGCAGTGAGACACAACCCCTAGAGAAGAGCTGGAGTTATGAGTGTTGTAGTTTGCGTTACTTGCTGTCTTAGTCCATTTAGTGTTGCTATAAGGAAATACCTGAGGCTGGATAATTTATGAAGAAAAGAGGTTTGTACTCTCATATTAGGTAATTTGGGAAAGATTTCAAGTAAGAAAACAGGTTTTGCCCTTACATGGGTAGTCTCAGTAAGCAGAAGCAAGTCTATGATTTAGTATCTCAATAATTTGTATTTAGGATTCCAGACTGGAGCTGTAATCGTTAAAGAAGCAGCCATTACTTATGCTAGCCAAGTGAATGGGACATATGGGCATGATTATAGTTATCACAAACCTTGTCTAATGTTGGGTGTCTTATGAAATTGTTTATGTGCAGCAAGAGAATACCACATCCTAGCTGTTGGAGCCACATCAGATTCCTTTTGACAGGAGTCATGAGTTATTTTTGATCTTTTTCTTTTCCAGTTCTCCCTTTTGTCTAAGATCAAAGTCAGAAGGTAGGGCTTTAATTTGAGATACCTACATCTTTACCATTTACAACATTTTGCTGATCAGGAGGTTGCCCAGATAACGTGTCTGTTGTTGGCCTACAGTTAGTCCCTCCTGCTCCTTAAGCTGCAAGATAAGTTGTCTAAGCATCTGACCTGACTGTGCAGTTGAATTTAAGACTCAACATTAGAATGCATAGGCTACCTGCAACACAGGCAAATACCAGGAATAAAATGATTATCAGTCCTTGTAAAAGCCTCTAAAGTGAGGAAACTACATCATCACATGAGGCAATAAAAAAAAGGTCTGCAAATCCAGTTCCGTTTCCTCTAGAAGAGGATTTTTCTTTGAACCTGGTAATGAATTCTTCTATTTTACCTACCTTATTTAAATAAATACAACTCAAAGTATTTGCTATACCAACCCCCAACCCCTTGAATAAGCTAAGAAGCAGTCAAGGCCTATGTGATGCTCGTGACACTCTGGCCAATGAATTTCCACTCTATTCTTGAGTTTCCAGATCAGAACTTGTGTACTAAAAATGTACTGTAAAGGGACACACTCTTTTGATGAATAAGCATCATTTTTTCTCAATAGGAGTAGACATATCACGCTCAAAATAATGGAATACAGAATAAATATCACTTTATCCAACAAAAGGAGGGTATCAGAATGGTTTGAGTTGCAATAATAGAATACCCAATTCACACTCTTTCAAATAATTGCTTAATCTCAGTACTCTAGCTTCCTACAATACTTGGCGGAATAAGTCACCAATGTCATAAAAGAACCACTTTTGTTTTGTTTTGTTGTATCCTGTTTCTCTCTTTTGCCTTCCAAGTAAGTCTTTATTTTGAACTTACTGCCTTCATGATCTTCACGCTTGAAACCACTTTCTCCCAAAATTATTGTGTAAATTCAATGGAATTTTAATTTAACAATTACAACAAAGTGTGAGTGTGTGTTTGTGTGTGTGTGTAACTTGACAAACTAATTCTAAAATTATGTACAAATACAGTAGTGTATGATTAAAGGTCATATATTCCTATTATTTGTACCACTCCAATTCCAGCTGCTTCCACTAGGAACAAAGAGAATTATGAGTTTGAATCTTATTTTTCCACAAAATTTTATATTGTTTTACATATACAGTTGATGTTTAAACAACATGAGTTTGAACTCTCTGGGCCCATTTATACATGGATTTTTTTTCAATAAATATTGGAAATTGGAAATATATTGGAAAAAAATTTTTGAAGACATGCAACAATTTAAAAAACCTCATAAACCATGTAGCCTAAAAATAGTGAAAAAATTAAGAAAAAAATATGGCATAAATCCATAAAATATATGTAGATGCTAGTCTATTGTATCATTTACTATTATAAAATATCACAAATCTGTTATAAAAAGTTAAATTTATCAAATTTATCAAAACTTACACAAACACTTATTGACTATACGTGACACCATTTTCAGTGGAGAGAAATGTAAACAAAGATAAAGATGAAGCATTGAATCATAAGTGCATAAAATTAACTGTAGTACATACTGTACTATTGCAATAATTTTGTAGCCACCTCCTGTTGCTATCTGATGCGCTCACATATTGTGAGTTTGTACTTAAAATGCCTTGTGATGCTAATCGGCTCCATGTGAGCAGTTCCTCTCTCTAGTAAATTGCATATCGCAGTAAAAAGTGATCTCTCCTGGTTCTCATGTATTTTGCATTGTGTTTAGTGCAATACCATGAACCTTGAATAACACCACAGGACCCATACAAAGTGACACTAGTGATGCTGGAAGTACACCCAAGAAGCAGAGAAAGTCATGACATTACATAAAAACTTGAATTGCTTGATAGGTACCAGAGAATGAGGTCTGCAGCTGTGGTTGCCTGCCATTTCAGGGTAAATGAATCCAGCATAAGGACAACTGAAAAGGAGAGAAGGAAGGAAGGAAGGAAAATTTGTGCAGCCATTACTGCAGCTACACCTTGCACGTTTTGCACAATATCTTGTTATCTCTTATTGGAAATGAAGCTTTTGTGGGGGTGCAGGATTCCTATAAGAAAGGCAGACCTTTAGACTCTAATACGATTTGAAAAAAAGCAAAGGCCTTATATGACAACTTAAAGCAAAAGGAAGGTGAAACATCTAAAGCTGAAGAATTTCATGCCAGAAAAAGATGGTCTGATAATTTTAGAAAGAGGTTTGGCTTTTAAAAAATGTCAAGATAACAGAAGTAGTTTCTGCCAACCAAGAGGCAGCAGACAAGTTCTCAGAGGCCATTAAGAAAATCATGGAGGAGAAAGGACATCTGCCTGAACAGGTTTTTAATGCAGAAGAAAGTGCCCTATTCTGGAATCAAAAAGCCACAAAGGACATTTATTAACAAAGATGAGAAGATAGTACCAGGATTGAAGGATGGAAGGGATATGCTAACTCTACTGTTTTGTGCAGATGCACTTGAGTTTATGACCAGAACTGCCTTTATTTATAAAGCTGTCAATCCCTGAGCCTTGAAGGGAAAGGATAAACACCAGCTGCAAGCTTTTTGGTTGTACAACAAGAAAGCCTGGATGATAAGAACAATTTTCATAAAATTGGTTCCATAGATTCTTTGTCCATGAAGTCAGGAAGTACCTTGCCAGTAAGGGATTGCCTTTTTAAGTTCTTTTGATGTTGAACAATGCCCCTGGCCACCCATAAATAAATTCAACACCAAAGGTGTTGAAGTAGTCTGCTTGCCTCCATACACAACACCTCTAATTCAGCCTATAAATCGGAGGTCATAGGGAACTTTAAATCTCATTACATGTGGTACTCTATGAAAAGGATTGTCAATTATATGGAAGAGAACCCCAGTAAAGAGAACATCATGAAAGTTTGGATGAATCACACCATTAAAGATGGCATCATAGTTAGAAAAAGCCAGGAAAGCCATCAAGCCTGAAACAATACATTCTTGCTGGAAAAAACTGTATCCAGATGTTGTGCATGACTTCATTGGATTTATTATTGAGGCAATCAAAGAAATCATAAAAGAGATTGTGGGGGGGGGTGAATGGTTTCAAATTATGGATCTCAGAGAAATTCAAGAGCTAAGAGACACCACACAGGAGGAATTAATAGAAGACTTGAAGGAGAAGAGTGCTTCTGAACCAGTGCTCAATAATGAGAAAGAAGACAGAGAAGAAGCAGTGTCAGAAAAAAAAACCAACATTAGACAACCTAGCAGAGAGTTTTTAATTATTGGAGACTGCTTTCGACTTCTCTTATGACGTGCACCCACTAAACCTAAAGCAAATAGTGGAAGAAGAATTGGTACCTTATAGAAACATTTTTAGAGAACTGTAAAAGCAAAAAAAAAAAGACAGAAATTATAATATATTTTCATAAAGTTATATTTGTTGTGCCTACCGTCCTGCCTTCCCTTCCACCTCCTCCAACTCCTCTCCCTGTGCCACCCCTAAGTCAGCAAGACCAATCCTTCCTCCTCCTCCTCCTTTTCCTCCTTCTTCTCCTCAGCCTACTCAACATGAAGATGATGAGAATAAAGACTTTTATAATAATCCACTTCCACTTAATGAATAGTAAATATATTTTCTCTTACAATTTTTAATAACATTTTCTTTGCTCTAGCTCAGTTTATTATAAGAATACAGTATATCATGCATATAAAAATATGTGTTAATTGATTGTTTATATTATCGATAAGGCTCTCAGTCAACAGTAGGCTGTTAATATTTAAGCTTTGGAGGAGTCAAAAGTTATACACAGATTTTCAACTGTGCCTGGGAGCAGTGGCCCTAACCCCTGCATTGTTCAAGGTTAACTGTATATATCATATGTATATGGGGAGGATGAGAGCCAGAAAGAGAGAGAGAGAGAGGGAAAATTAGTCCCAATATTTTAAATGTTATATAAAAATAGTATTTTACCAGTTTATTTGCTAACATTTTCTCTATGATCTATAATGAATACAAATTTCCATAGAATATGCCAAGAAGGCTAGTGAAGAATTCTTGGACCATTTCAAAGAAAAGGTCAAGATTTTCATATTTATAAAATGCTTCAAAATAACTGAAAGTATCCTTAGTTCTAGCTCAGTCTTTTGTAATGATCATACATTGGCCTGATTTTTGCTGACATCTCACATGTTTATTCAAGTCTACCCCAAGGACAATGGTTCTAGATTTACTCAGGGGTAGTATATATTATGGATATGTCCACACCCAGTGATATGTAAGACTGCAGTATTCATAGCACCTTCCACATTTTTTAACAGCAGGGGTCCAATAATTTAAAATAGAATTGGCAGTTAAAACAGTAGCGTGAAATCCATGTTGGCATTAACAGAAGAGTTTTTCATATTGCTTCTTAGTCACACTCTCAGTTTTTCCTCTCACTGCCTGGTGTAAAATATTCTTTTCTTTTTCCGTTTAACAGGTGTTACTAAGAGTCAATTTTCATGCTATGCTTTTTGTTGAATTTTTGAAAGATGTTTAACCTTAACATAGATTTTGAAGAAAGGTTTCTCTGTGGGAACTAAATGTTATTTTACATCAGTCACATCAGGATTCCTATGGTTATTTTCCATTTTGTGCAATATGTAGTGGTCTTAAGCATCAACAAATAGAATGGCCACGTATTCTAATAATGTTGGCTGTTGCAATTGCCATTTTCACTACATTTATATTCTTTAACAGTGTTGAAAGTAACTTAGCACATGGCATCATAAACACAATGTGTTGTGTTTAAAGAAGAGTTTAATCAGACTGATTAGAACAACTCTGCTATTCTTCATGCATTTATTCTGCTGTGTGAGAAATATTGACCTTGGGAGATAGAGGAAAATTATTGGAATAATCTATGTATCAAATTCAGTGAATAGAAGCACAAGTAGACATGTTAATAAATTCAAAAGAAACCATACAGTTCTGCCAGAAACTTATGGAAAGAAAGAAATAACTCAGGATGGGGAAAACAAGCAGAATCTCAGGCGGTTTTCTATTTTTTTGACCTCTAAAGTAAGAGAAATGAAGAACACTAAAACTTTAGCCAAATAGAATTGGATCCCTCAAAGCCTGCACGAATACATAACAAATGAATTAATACTCACAGAGTTAGACACAGTCCAGAAAGCTCTGCACTCCAGAAAATGGAAAATTCAGGTGATGCGTAAAGTGGTTAAATTAAGCCTGTGTGTTTGAGAGAGTTTTAGGATTGTCCAGACCTGATGATTCCCCCACTTACTTAGTTAATTTCATCATAGGCTCCTGTAGGTGTGTATCCATGTTGTCTTACCTGTTCAACTTCTCCACAGTAAAAAGTGACAGAATCAAGGATAGAGCGACTACAAATACCCCCTCTCCTGATGACCCATATAAAGTGCTTTCAGACTGAAACATTTCAGGCAGACTGCTACTTAAATTTCTGTTGGTGCTCCAACTAACACCTAGGAAACTGAGGAGTAAAACAAGGACTTGTGTATTTCACTCATTCATTCATTCATTCGAGAAATATCTACTACGTGATCAGAAGCATAGCACTTCTAATTACACATTATACTAGACATTTGTGTTTCATGGTTTTATGTATATCAGTTATAGTTCATGAAAAAAATTAGAAAAAAATACACAGTGGAAACAGGAAATAATGCAATAATCACAGAAAACTGAACGAGCAAATTAAAAGAAAAACTTAAAAGTCCACAAAATTCATTAAAAAGGGGTAGAGAGTCCAAAATATTGAGGAAAATATCTTTTATAAGGAAGATTGATTTAAGAATTCAAAACTACGTAAAAGGACAACACATGCCATAGAATGAAGTATGTTTTGAGTTGACAAAAGACTTAAGTTTACAGACCAAATGGCTCAATTCACTGGGCAAATTATTTTATTTTATTTACTTATTTATTTATTTTTTGAGACAAAGTCTCACTCTGTTGCTAGGGCTAGAGTGCCTGGGCTCAAGCAATCCTCCTGCCTCAGCCTCCCGAGTAGCTGAGACTACAGGCATGTGCCACCATGCACAGCTAACTTTTTCTACGTATTTTTAGTTGGCCAATTAATTTCTTTCTATTTTTAGTAGAGACGGGGTCTCGCTCTTGCTCAGGCTAGTTTTGAACTCCTGACCTTGAGCGATTCTCCCGCCTCAGCCTCCCAGAGTGCTAGGATTACAGGCATGAGCCACTGCACCCAGCCTCACTGGGCAAATTATTGCTCTAGTTTCATTCTAAAAAAGTTAATGTTGTTTATAAGAATACAATCCTACAAGAATTCTGTCAGGGAATTAAAAAAAAAAACCACAGTACTTTCATATAGGAAATAATCAGCCAGGGTGGCCTTATTCTTCTCTTATACTTCCTGTAAACCAAAAGATTATATGGCAAAATATTGCTACACACAACAGAAAATTAAATACCCATTCTGAAAAAATTCCTGTAAAATTTACATTATGATAAAATTCATAACCCAGTGTGGGCCCAATGACTCCTTAGCGATTTCACCGCTACATCCATATACCAAACGATCATTAGCCTTTATCTAGATTATTGCAATAGCTTCTTAACTGGCCTCTCTGCTTATATCCTTACATTCCTATGATCTATCCTCAAATGTACTCGGAATGATCTTGCTAAAATTTCAGGTAAAATATATTACTCCTCTGTTCAAAACCCTAGAATAATGCTGTATCTTACGCAGTTTAAAACTCAAGCTTCTCAGGTTGCTCTGCAAGATCCTAAAGCATCAGCTCCCAATTTATCCTCTTGTCTCATCTGTTCCTTACCTCCTCCACCATTCCATTCTAGGCACACTGGCCTTCTAGAGCATTCTTCACACCTAAGCATCCCTCTAACACTTTCCATCTGCTGCTCCTTCTGTTTGAAATATTCTTTCCCAAAATTTCCAAATGGCTCAATCCTTTGTTTTATCTCAGGTGTTTGCTATATTGTCACTATGTCACTCATTGGTGACTTCCCTGATTTCAGTCTTTCAATCCACTTTCCAAACATTCCTTATCTCTTTCCTTCTTTATTATTCATCTTACATGTTTCCTTTTAACATGCTATATATGTTTATTTAAATCTTCCACCTTTGCTAGAATGTTAGTACCTCAGCACCTAGGACTTTTGTGTCTTTTGTTTGCTACTACATAAATGTGCCTTGAATTTTACCTGATATACATGTAAGCTTTTTAAATAGTCATTGAAAGAGTGAAATTTTTAAAAATTGACATTCAGTTCTCATAAATTTAGAAACAAGGTTATATCCTTAATGTGATAAAGGATTTCTATTGCAGACTAACAAAAAATCATCACAATTAGTGGGAAAAAATGGTGGTTGGATTCCATAAATAATTAGTGATTGTGTACTCCAAGCTAGTAACATTATAGTCCCAATTAGTGATCTCCTTATTATCGCTATTTAATATTGTATATTGAATGTGATCAGATAAAAAATAAATAAACATTTCAAAAGATAAAATTATCTTCTTTTGTAAATATGGCTATCAACTACCTTGACTAGGGAGATCAATAAGAAGAGAAAACTGTGCCTAATAAATGATAGCTAAAAGGACTAGCTCCAGAGTACACATCCATAAGAAATTCCCTGGGGACTCAGTGCAATTTGGAATGAATTTGAAATAGGCTGAAGGTTCTACAAATAAGGCAGAAATATAGTTAATAAGGTTTTTTTTTTCTGGTTGTTAGTGCTATTCTCTCAAAATATATCCCCTGGTAGGAGATGTCTGGACAATATGACTTATTCTTCAAGATTTCTGACTGAATAGTTTATCTTTTCTGATTTTCCACACACAAAGTCCTCTGTTTTCTCGGTTATTTTAGGTATTCATTCTCCTTTGAACAACCTTGTTTTTCTTTTTCCTGTGTATCAATCAGAATTGCAAAGATTGTTTTAAAACAATATCAGGATAATTCTGGTTGCATGGGGATTATAGCAATGTGTATACTGATAATCAGAAAATAATTTTCTTGTCTGAATGTTGATTTCTTCCAATTAAATTTAGTGGCCATCCACATGGATAAATGTTAGGGAATAATATCCCCTCCTAGCCAGGCACATGAAGTGAATCACCCTGAGAAATTTATGATTAACAGGTTTAGAGGTCAGTTAAACTGAATCATACTTAGCAACCAAAATCAGATTACTCTGTCATCTTTCTGGTTAATTTGTTTTGGTTTTTAAAAAACTTATTTGTATTATATCTTTTTTACACTTGTATTTTATTGATCTTTTGAGACTGATTTCTTTGGGATGCTTTAGAGAAGTGTATTTTCCAGCAAAAAGTGAATTTTAAATATGCCGATAGTATATTTTATATTGATTTACAAGTACATATTGCATTATTGAATAGTCACTGTTCATAACCAAATTCCATTCAATTTTTGGATGGATTCCTATTCTAAGAAAGTTCTTTTATTAATTCACCCTATTTTCTTCATGATTCTTCCTCTTAAACATGTTAATAATTAATATTCCTTTCTTTATAGTTGTAACTTTTTCTGACACACATATATATATGTACCTCCATTTATCCTTTTCTTATATTTTGTGGTATAAATTGTAATTTTCTTTTCTAAACTAACTATAATCCTATTTCCTGACATAATCAGTTACATAGTCATTATGACAACCTGATTATTCTATTTCACTGTATTAAGTGTTTTAAAATGTGCTTATGGATTCTAACAGAACTATGATGTAAATTAATTTAGAATGCACTAATTTATTAATTTTTCTTTTGCCTAAATGTAAACTCATTTTTCTCAACCAAACACTTTCTTTCACTGTCTCTCTCTCTCTCTCTCTCACACACACACACACACACACACACACATACACACATAATTTGTCATATATTTTAGATAGAAAGAGCTATAAATCAAATATTTACCTTAAATTAAAATAATATGATTGGGAAAATATGTTGTCATAACATACTAACTTTTAAGTATTGCAAAAAGTATAGTTGTATATCATTATCTAAAGAAGTTGGCCACAAAAATCTAAGTAAATCATGATGAATTCTAAAATCTATAATATCTGTCATCATAAAAATAATATCATAGAAATAAAAGTATAATGAATGTTAAACATTTAAATTCCTTAATAGTGAGAATTCAAATGGCAGATATAAACAAGTGACTAAACATTATTATAAAATGTATTTGAAAATGATGAACAATATTTTCCTTTTTGCTGAGACATATTTTGTACACATCCATTATTTCTGAAAGTAGAGTTGCAAAATAAGAAGAAAAATTAAATCAGTCTACTGCTACAATTCAATATAACACAATAATCTCAGCCATAGAAACAGATCAATATAAATTTATCCCTTTGCAATCTTTTTTCCCCCTAGTTCTTTTGTCTTTCTTCTTGTCTTGCCTTCTCTTCTTTTCTGCCTTTATCATTTGTAGACCTTCAAGGAAAGGAAGAATACTGTTTTTTGGTCATATTAAATGTTTCTGTTTTGTCATCTAAAAATAAATACAATAATTTTTATGTGATTTAAAATGTTTTTAAAAAATTTAAAAGGAAAAAATGTGAAAGTTTAACTACCTGTGACAAAAAAATAAAAAGTTCTGCTGTCATAATGGACTTTCATAAACATATGGGACTGGTTATAGAATGACTTTCTTTTTTTAAAATTAAAGTAAAGATACTTTCTCAAAATAACCCAGCTTGCTGATATATACAAAATTAGACACATTTCCTTAATAATTCCTGGTGGGATTTTATTTGCTTAGAAATTATAAAATCAATATTAAGTTTACTAGAAGAAAAAACAAATTATGCTATAAAATGAAACATACAGATTGCATAGAACTAAAATATTTGGCCTTTGTTCTCAAACAGCACCAGCTTCAGATCCATAAAGGTAAAAGACAGACTTTTTGTTATATATAGCAAGCTCTTTTCAACCACACCAGAGTTTATGTTAATGAGGTGATTTTTAAGAAGTCATTAAATAACCACAGGATAGGGAAACTGGTTGCCAGGGGAACAACCTTGTTCTTAGAGGGTTGGAGCTCACCAATGGCCAAGGATTTAATCAATCAAGCCTATATGATGAAACCTCCATAAAAGCCCAAAAGGACTGAGTATAGAGAACTTCCAGGTTGGTGAACAAGGACATATCCACATGGTGAAAGGGTGGTACACTCCAACTCTAGGTGGACAGAAGTTTCTGCGCCTGGGACTCTGCCAGACCCTGCCCTATGTATCACTTCATCTGACTTTTTATTTGTATCATTTATAAAATATCCTTCATAATAATTGGGTAAATGTAAATAAAGTGTTTCTCTGAGTTCCATGAGCTATTAATTGAACCCAGGAGATGGTCACGGAAGTCCCAACGTATAGCCTGGGCTTGTGACTGGCATCTGAAGTGGGGGACAATCTTGCAGGACTGAGATCTCAATCTGTTGGATCTGATGCTATTTCCAGGTAGATAGAGTCAGAATTGTATTAAATTAGAAGACACCTAGCTGGTGTCTGTATAAAAATTGCTTGCTTGATGTGTGGAGGAAAAGCCCCCATATATTTTGGGTCACAGAAGTATTCTGTGTTGAGTGTTGTGAGAGGATAATAAAAGAAATTGAGTTTGTCTTTCCTATATCCTTACACCAACTGCACTTCAAATGCTGAACTGATATATAAATACAAATTGTACAGTAGTTATATTAATATAATGAAGTACTATTCAGAAATAAAAACATTGATGACACACTCAACAGCATGCATAAATTGACAAAACATAGTGAAAGAAGCTAGATTCAAAAAAGTATGCAATGTATGGTTCCATTCATTCACGGTTGAAAAACAAATAAAACTAACTTACAGGAATAGACATTAGAACAGTGGTTTCCCCTAGGATAGAGAAGATTGAATGGGAAAAGATACATGGAAACTTTTTTGGGTGATGGAATTGTTCTATATATTATTGGGATGACAATTTCATGAGTGATTACATCTGTTAAAACTCTAAACTGAATACTTAAAATCTGTGCATTTTATCACATGTAAGTTATCAATTAATAAAAAATAGGATGAAATGGAAAAAGGAGAATGCAAACACTCATGTATGGACTTGCACGCGAGATGAGATAACACTGTGCCCAAGAAAATAGTTAAAGGGAAAAAGAACACAATATCCATTTTTTGATAAGGAGATTGAGAAGGGATCCTTCTTAGGGGCCCACTGACCCCACAGCATGGAAATAAAGAAAAATATATTGCATACATTCAAAGGAAATAGACACTTAGCAGCCTTGAAAAGTAAGTGATCAACCTGATAATAATAACAGTAGTCCTCCAAGCAAACCAGAGTCAGGAGGTCTTTTAGTTCCCTATGGAAACTAAAAGATAATATCTGAACATATGTTCTTAGGTTGTTTTTAAGAAACCCCCTTCAGATGGAAAATGAATTCTATTCTTTTTTCAAAATTTCTCCCTGAGAGGCCTGGAGAGAGTCACACCCACCTTAACATTTCTTTACAATCAAGGTCTTTCTTCCTTAACCAATTGCTAATTAAAGAATCTCTAAATCCACTTATGACCTGTAAGTCCCCACCTCCTTCAAGATATCCCACCTATTTGGGTCAAACCAATGTATATATAACCTCCATTTACAGTTTGGTCTGCAACTTCTCCTTTTCTGAATATACCCTTGCCTTTAAAAACTCATTCTTCTAAGCCACTGGTGAGTTTGGGTTTGAAGTGTCAGCTGCCCATACTCCTTTCCTGGCACTATGCAATAAATGCATTTTTTTTCTCCCACTGCAACTCTCAGTGTCAGTGTTGGTCCTTGCTGCACAGGGTGAGTGGACTCCAGTTTGGTTTAATAATAGTAACAAGATGGAACAATCAGATTTCTCATACACTACTGGTACTAATGTAAATTGATAAAACTATTGTGAAAAATCATCTGGCAGTTGAACATAACTATAACTAAGCAATTGTATTCCTGGATATATTCTCAATAGGAATGTGAGTATATGTTCACCCAAAAGCATTTACTTCACTAGAAGATTTATAGCACAACTATTAGTAAAAAAATAAAAGCTAGAAAATAACCTAGTGCTACCACCAGTAGCATATATGAGTAAACTATGATATATGCACACAATAAAACTTTATACAATAAGAATGAATGATTTTCAACTACATACAGTAATATGGGTGAATTTCCTAAATATAATTTTGAACAAAAGAGGCTAGATAGACACAAGTCTGTATATCATATATAATATATAAAATCTCATATATCATGTACAAAAATAAGTTATAAAGAGGTAAGTAGTGACTTGGCATAGAGGAGAGATAATGAATACAGGTAGTCTAATGGAGATTCTTGGATGATGAAGGAAAAGTCTTTGATCAAGTTATAGATCACTCAGTGATAATCAGTGCATAGAAATTTATCAGGTTACATGCATATGATATATGTACTTACACTCCAATATTATTTTTAAAAAGCTGTTGAGAAGTTGAATATTGAATAATATAAAGAGATATTCAACATCCTAACCTAAAAGAGGCAAACAGCTCTTGACGACTTTAACTTGTTGATTGGTTCAAACATCTGCCACAAATTTTGGAGGCCACATGGATTTATAAAAGGAATTTTGAAGCTGGGATCAGGAGCTCTAGATAATTGTCCTGGCTCTAACTCTAATTAAAATATAACTTCTATCTCATTATTTAACATTTGTAGTCATTAGTATTTACATCTATATGATGAAAGATTATATTAGATGATCTATATAATTATGTTCACCTCTAAAATTCTTTGAATCTAAAGTTTAAAAATTTAATTTTTAAATGAAATAAAAATATAGAATTATAATATTTAATTGTAAATAATCTCTTTAGAAGTTACTAGAAGGAAAAAATAGTTTTCTAACTCTTCATCCTTTTGGCCTTGGCAATAGCTAACATTTTGCTTAAACTGTAAACAAAGTCTATTTAAGAGCAAAGGAAACCTTAAGAGTTGCTCATGCCAGCAGCATTTATGTGGGCTCACATTTCTCTACATTTCAATGTAATTTCTTTATATGAGGGTTAAAATATTTATGTAAGGTTTCTGTTTAGGGGAACAATTATCCCATATTCATTATTTATGATTTCTAAATGCCACATTAACAGCATTGGTATTGATTCAAATAATAAAATGGCAATCAGTATTCAATGAAATGGATAATTTTCTTATGAATGTGAGAGCCTAGTATCTATCTGCTTTTATATCCGTGTTTTTATTTCAGCTCCCAGGACACCATTCTTTCACAAGCCATTAAATTTCACAGTGTATGGAAGCTTTTGGATTATTTAGCTTATCATAATAAAACGGTCCATGCAGTACAAGTTCTAGAAGAGGTAGAAACAATTTTTATGTATTCCCCCATTTTAGAGTAATAAAATGATGTCTGCAGGATCTACAAATACACAAATAGACACTTCAAGCAAAAATTTTCAGGCATAATGACTTTTAGATGTTGTTCCTATTCCTAAACCAATAGATTTATATAGTATTCTTCTTCTCATTGCCAAACAACAACAACAAAACAAAACAAAAAATAAAGGTCTTCATGTTGAAAACTGTAAATGCTAGGAAAACAAAAAACTTCATGGAATAAATTATCAAAAAAGTTCCAAAACAATAAATGTTGGCATGGATGCGGAGAGATAGGAACACTCACACACTGCTGGTGGGACTGCAAACTAGTGCAACCTCTGTGGAAAGCAATATGGAGATACCTTAAAGAGATACAAGTAAATCTACCATTTGATCCAGCATTCCCATTACTGGACATCTACCCAAAAGAACAAAAGACAAAAAGACATCTGCACTCGAATGTTTATAGCAGCACAATTCACAATTGCAAAGATGTGGAGACAACCCAAGTGTCCATCAATACACAAGTGGATTAATAAAATGTGGTATATGTATACCACGGAGTACTATTCAGCTATAAGAAACAAAGGTGATATAGCACCTCTTGTATTTTCCTGGATAGAGCTGGAACCCATCCTACTAAATGAAGTATCCCAAGAATGGAAAAATAAGCACCACATGTACTCATCAGCAAACTGGTTTCACTGACCAACACCTAAGTGTACATATAGGAATAACATTTATCGGGCATCAGGCAGATGGGAGGGGGGAGGAGGGTATGGGTATATACATACACAATGAGTGTGATGCGCACCATCTGGGGGATGGACATGCTTGAAGCTCTGACTGGAGTGGGGAGGGGGGGCAAGGCAACACACGTAACCTAAACATTTGTACCCCCATAATATTCTGAAATAAAAAAAAAAACTAGTAAAATTTATAGCAGCCATCCATCCATCATGAATTTTCACTTTTGAACACTACCTACCCACCTTATAAGCAAAGGATTGTTGTTTTCTTTAAACCATTGTTGCGGCTGCTATGGGCCGACATGGTAGGTTGGAAAAGACAACTCTTGCGAGACTCATTCTGACCCTTCCCTGTCAATTTTTAAGGAAGATTTTAAAAGAGCCAGTCAGGGTAGTAACCTTCAGAACCATATACTCATCTTTCTATCAATGCTTGCAGTTGAAAAGTTTCACAGTCACAAGACCAGATGTGCATAAAATTGAACTCTTTATCCTCCCAAATCCATTCTTCCTCATGTGTTCACAAAAGACCCAATTTCCCTGGGCTCATGTTTCCATGTGAACAGGCTAGGCCTACAAAGCAGAAACCTGGTATACTTGGCTCAGCCCTTGTGGGTTACTCTTCAGTTCTGATTACCTGCAGAGCCCACATGCCCTCCGGTCTGCCTTCCCACAATGCACCTCTGAGGGAGGCATGTCCATCACAACTCTGTCCTACTGGATGGGTAAGTCTGTTTACTTAGGGAAAAGGACATTCATTGTACTCACATATGTAATCATCTTTCTTCAATTTATCTTCCTCTATAATATAACTAATATTTTGAACTCTACTCACTGCTATATCTAACCTTTTTGGGGGAGAGGGAAGGGGGTTAACCAAACAGAGACTCACCAACCCTCAGTGCATTTGTGTGTGTATGCACACACACACATTTTCAATTTATTGAGATATAACTCATATGTCATAATATTTACCCTTTCAAAGTACACAATTCTGTGGGTTTTGGTATATTCACAAAATTGTGCAAGTATCAACTACTATCTAATTCCACAACATTTTTGTTACTCCCCCACAAAAGAAATACAGTACCATTAGCAGTCATTTCCCCTCTGCCTTCATCCCTATCCTCTGGCAATTACTAATCTACTGTCTGATTCTATGGATTTGCTGATTCCAGACATTTCATGTAAATGGAATCACATAATATGTGGCCTTTGCGGTTTGACTTCTTTCATTTAGCATGATGTTTTCAAGGTTCATCCATATGGTAGCATGAATCAGTAGTACATCATTCCTTTTTATCACTGAATAATACTCCATTGCATGGATATACCCATTATGTTTATTCATTCATCAGTTGATGGATATTTGGTGTGTTCCCACTTTTGGTCTATTATGAATATGCTGCTATAAATATTTGTGTGCACGTTTTTGCATGAACATTTATTTTCAATTATCTTGGGTATATATGTAGGAAAATAATTGCTAAGTCATAAAAACTCTTTATTTAACCTTTTTAGAGGCCACAAAACTATTTCCCAAAGTTTCTGCATCATTATACATTTCTGCCAGAGATATCTGAGGGTTTTAATTTTTCTCATTCTCACCAATACTCCTTATTGCCCATTTTCTTACTATAACTATCCTACTAGTGTGAAGTGGTATATTCATGATTTTGATTTGTTTTTCCCAAATGACTAGAGATGTTGAACTTTTTTTTCATGTGATTATTGGGTGTTTGTATATCTTTTGGAAAAATATCTGTTCAAATCCTTTGCCTATTTTTTAACTGGGTTGTCTTTTTACTGTTGAACTGTAATCATTTTTATACTACATACTTATTAGATATGCAGTTTGCCATTTTCTCCCATTTTTTGTCATATGTTCACTTTCTTGATAGTTTCCTTTGAAGCACAAAAGAATTTATTTTTTATAAACAGCAATTTATCTATTTTTGTTTTGTTTTCTTCTGTTGCTTGTGCTTTTTGTGCCATATATAAGAAACCATTGTTTAATACAAGGTCACAAGAATGTACACTTATAGCTTCTTCTAAGAGTTTTATGGTCCAATCTCTTACATTTAGGTCTTCAGTCCATTTTGAGTTACTTTTTGTATATGGTGCAAGGAAAATGTCCTGCACCTATATTTTAATCATTGTCAACTTGAGAGAGAAAGAAGTGGTTGTTACTCACTGGTTCTCCAAAAATTCAACAATTATGATACAAATGCTGATGACTCCAATTTTTTTGTCTTAATAAATTCAGCCTTAAGCTCTTAACTCTAATTGTTTTCATGCAACTTCTTACTGACATCCTTAATTGATAATTGGATGCTTTATATACCTCTCCATAAACTGTCTGACCAAACTCTATAATATTAATACCTTTGATCATAATGGGAGTTGAATAACCTTTATAACAAACAAGTGCAGTGCAACAACCCACTACCTTCTCACAGCTAGAAAACAGATATAACCTCTGAACTGTTCCTGATTCTTATCTCACCTTCTAATAGTTCTTTCTCCAAAAGAGGCTAGATTGACAATTTGTAAACACACCAAATCAAGTTACTTCACTACTTAAAGCACTCCAGTGGATTTCCTGGGGAGTGAGTTTGCCTCTAAAGGGTGGGTTTCCTCACATTTGTGGCAAAGTTTGAAGATATTTTTGGTCGTCACAATGGAGTTGGGGATAGCTTTTAACATTCAGTGGATAGAAGCTAAGTACACTGCTGAACATCCTACAACAAACAGGACAGCTCCACAACAATTATCTAGGCCAAAATTTCAATAATGCCAAAATTGATAAATCCTGAATTTCACTTAAAATAAAATCCAAAATACTTACTATGGACTAGAAGGCTTTTTGGTCACCTCTCAGATATTGTCTCCCATATACTACTCCTCTCATTATACTTCAGCCATACATGTGTTTTTTAACATACAAAACTATTTCCTGAATCAAGATCTTCAAACTTGCTCTCCCCTTGGCCCAGAATGCTCTTCCCCCAGAATTTTTTCCGGTTGGCTGTTTCTCACTGCCCAGGCTTCTTTCAAACATCACCTCCTCAGTGATTCAAGCCTTCCCAACCATAGGAGATAGACACTGATATGGAAAGATAGCATTTTAGAAAATGTGGTTAGGAATATAGGATGAAAAGTTGCCAATAAAGAAAATGAAAGGATTATAGATCATCTTTCTAAATAGCAGCCACTAAATAGCTGAAATTTGTAGTGTGTTCAATCACTGAGGTTATATGATACTCTCTTTGAAGGTTGAGCAGCCTGCGATTGGAAGTGCCATACATAAATGTTAACTCATGGTTGGGAATTGATGCGTGGACATGACAGAATGTCAGGAAGAGAGGATTGTGGTTTTCCTCAGGATTCAAACTGAATTGGGGGAATGGCAAGGGTAGTTAAGAAGGTGCTTATACAATGTGGAAAATATGAAAAGGGAGGCATTGAGAGATATATTGAAAGTAAGGGGTACAGTGTCCTTAGGAAAATGATGTGTAAAAGCAAAAGAACAGAGGGTATAGACAGAGAGCTATTTCAAAGATTCAGATCTCAAAGTCAGTAATTCCTATTGATGGTTAGATACAAATTATAGCTATTTCAGTGAGGACAAACATAGAATTAGATGAAAATGTATTTAGTAAATAGATTTTTTTTAACAAAAGGAATATATACAGGAGTGACAGAAAGGTCATCACATAAATATTTAATTTCCCAATAATGATGACAAGAGATGAGGATGAGAAGGCTTCAGATCTTGAGCTGAAGTTAATCAAAAAGATATTAAGCAGGACTGAAAGTTCTTAGGAGTGAACCCATATCATTTGATAGTGGCTGCCTGGAGCACTCACTGGATAGAGAATGAGTCTAAGGCTGGGTCCAGGTTCAACAGAAAAGGGTGATTTATGAGATTGAGGGGAAAATAAAGTGGTGGCACCCATTCTGGGTATTTGTCATTGTTATGAAAGGGAGCATCTTGGCAACTGAAAGGTTACAAAAAGTATAATAAAAGGGTGTGAAAATCCTAGGCTACAAGTAGGGAAGAGCTGATCACCAGGCAAACTTATATGTAAAAGGAAGTGTATGTAGTGGGGAGCAAAGAGAATGTTGACTCTCCTTTCCAAAACCTGTGTGATGGCAGGGCAGGGAGAAGAGGACTCTATAGGAGAGAACTGATGGAGTTGATAAAATTGGAGGTGGGTGAGGGGAAAAGGACTTGGATTCAGTTAAATAGCAGAGGGAAAGCTTTTCAAGGATAGGGTCAGGTTTATATAGCACAGACCCTCTGGGGAACTTACAACTGAGAGCCTTTCATGAGAATCAGTTCCAGCGTGAAGAGTAAGGCCACTTCCCTGCCTCGATGTGGCTGTGTGATGGAAAGGCTGCATGAGATCATTTTCCTCTCCATAATATCCTCAAAGGTGAAAATACAAGATAGCTTTTTTTTGTTCGTTTAATTGCAATAAAACAACGGATCAACACCTAAGTGGACATATAGGAATAACATTTGTCGGGTGTTGGGCGGGTGGGAGGGGGGAGGAGGGGATGGGTATATACAAACATAATGAGTGAGATGTGCAACGTATGGAGGATGGTCATGCTTGAGGCTCTGCCTCGAGGAGGGAGGGGGGCATGGGCAATATACATAACCATAATATTTGTACCCCCATAATAAGCTGAAATAAAAAAAAAATCTCTCCCAGATATCTTTACCCTCTAAGTGAGAGTTGGATTTGCCACACAAGTTATCATTAAGCACCATTACTTTTCTTAAGCTGTTTTTAAGTTGTTTTGTTTTGATTTCCATTGTATAAATACTGTTCAAGGAAGGACGTAGGATTTGATTATCAGTTTAAATGTCAGTTGAACTGAAAATCAGTGGGTGGAAAAGCTCGAGAGCCACTTACGATTTTAAAACTGAACAGACAAAAGCCAGTTGAGTAAATAAATGTTACTTCTACATATTGCATTAATTTTGTTATCTAGGATAAGGGGAATAACATTATGGATGGTCCTTCCAGTACTGAGATTACAGTTGTACATAATTCTGACATGTCTTCATTAAACACATGACCTACTTTAAAGGAAATCCAAAATGGATGCACTTACAGTATCTCACGTCAATTAAAAAAAGGTCATAAAATACTTCTGCATTTTTATTCACAGATATGTGGCTAGTTTCATGTCAAATGAAAGATTAATATTTCATTGCTACCTAGAGAATAATAATAGCAATATCTCTAGTGAAATTCATTTAGTGATATGAGTAGCATTATTTTTTCTGAACATAAAGATCTCATATAATGAGGTCACTTATGATAGTAAAGGCTTTTCTTTGGTAATATTAGTTGTTTGCAAATATTTTCCTAAAGCTGGATCACATTCACATATTTTTCTATCATACAGACAATGGCTTCTGAGCGCTTGGGAGTCCTGTCAGTAAGCACTTTCTCCCATCCCCACATTTCATTGATTCTTAAGGAAGACCCGTGCTCATTCTACCATAGAAGAAATATATTTAGCCATAATAGAAGTTAGTATTTTAAATTCTCAAAAGGTAAAAGAGGTAAGTCTATCATTATTAGCAGCCTGTCTTCTCTTCTGCATACTACCTAAATACATAGCATAATAAAGATATATGGATGTAATTTTCCAAGAAATGAAACATTAAAGTAACACATAGAGATAAAACACCCTAAAAGAACACTATTATCATAGGATAGGATGAAACAGGATGTATGTAAATAAATTTTACATATGACATTACTAGCCATTTTATTTTTTGGCATCTATTCAAGATGGACAGTGTGCTAAGAGCTATGTATCTCAACAGAATATTACTCACACACATTTTCTTTAGGAATTTATATATAAAATAATGTAAGGAAGGCAATTTTGACAATTCAAAGTCTATTGCATTTAAACCTAAACCATATATAATAAAATACAAATTATAATATTAAAAGTGTATCTGAAATTTTATAAGATTTCATAAAAATCTAAAAAGTAGATTTTAGCATGAAAGATTAAAAGCTACAACCACATGTATCATGATTCAGTTAAAAATCAAACCTTAGGAAAGAACTGTGTGTATTTACTCAGAGTATTCAGTCTGAAGCGTGCCATATCCACTTGCTTATATGCAAATATATAAATCCATATCTTAGCTATGGAGCTAAAGATAAGAAACAGATAGTATAAAAGATAAATTGTGAGGTTCCTGAATTGTGTTTTAGTTTAAAGGTCTATTTGCAAAGTTAATAAAGTACTATTTTCTGTCTTATTTATGATCATTATTACTCATAAACAATGAGCACAAACTTGGTTCAGCCATTAATGATAATGTGGCAACAATTGTCACCAACATTTCAGTGGCTTACACTAACATACATGCCTTTGTCACTCACACTACATGACCACTGCAAGTTGTCTCTGTTCTTGTCACTGTCATTCTGGGTCTAGGCTGAAGGAAAAGCCCCCATCCGGGCCAATGTAGATCTCATGGGAAAAAAAGAACAGAGAGTCAGTAAGGAAACTGTTGGCGAAACAAGACCTCAGCATTGTGGTGAAGTAAAATTCTCTCATGGGAAAGAGGATGCCATGCGTAAGAAAGTATACATATGAGCTATAAATCAAACTATCTCAATATATTAATATAATTTTTAACTTATAACTAATCTGAAGGAGGAGACAGGGAACATGGATGGAGACATTAAAATGGACAATGGTTAACTGGTTCTTTTTTCTTAACCTACACTGGCCAATCTCCTAGATTTTTAAGTTGTGTTATTTACTGCCTCTGTTTTCAATTAAATCCCTAATCTCTCCTGTTAATACCTCTTCCTGATAACTCAGCTCTGTTCTCAGCTTATGTCTTCAGGGTAGGGCTGACTTCACTGCTCTTAACCTGCTAAATCCGGTCAGAACTTCTCAGGAAGGCAAGAGATTCTGGCACATAGAATGTGTTTATATACCACACACATGATACTTTTCTTCAAGATCTATTTAAGAAATAAGTCTTCTGAAATAAATTCCTTATAATCGATAGTGTACTATTAAGAAATAGAGCTTTAGTTTAACATCATCCAATCACAATTTTATAGACAAGCTCGGAATTTGGCCTATTTTTTTAATCTCAATGTACATGTGCTCAATGTATATGTGCAATGAACAGTGGGAAGAGTAATTCTGCTGGTTTGATTCAAATTTCAGAAAATTCACTCTGGGTAGGGTAAGAAGAAAGGGGAATGAGTGTGCGGTAATATTTTATTGAAGAGAAAAAAGACTAAAATGGCTTTGACAGATTTGCTTCTATAACAACCATTTTATCTCCCCTATTCTTTTGAGTCCAGTAGCGTTCTCCTAGAGTTTTCACTGCAAATCTTATCAAGGCTAATTTACTCATTAGTCCCAAAAAATGCCTTGCCTCATGTCCTCATACTGGTTTCTTCTCTTTCTAAAGATCAGTTCCTATCCTCAATTCCCTTATAATTGTTCTCCAGAGCACTTCTACCCTTATTTGTTTCTTCTCGGTCATTATAATGTAATCATATACCACTTCCTACTTTTTATGTATCTATCAGAGGTGTCTTATTTATCAACATGTTTTCCATTCCCCTATGATAAAAGAATAGGTCTCCTACCTTGCTGCATTTCTATACTATAATGCCTTTAGAAGATCAAATAACAACTCAGTGAATATATAAGCATCACCGTGCAGGTCAACTCTACTCAGTGAAAAGTGTCTCCTCAGCAAAGTCACCAATAGAAAGTCTCTGAAATTCTGAGACTCAGTTGTATACAGCATCTGCCTACCACTGAGTGAGGCAGTCTGTCTGACTTGTGACTGCATGGCTAGAACATCTGGATATTCATAGTATAAATAAATCAAAAAGCAGAAAATATATTAATTGATGAGCAACGCATACTTTTAAAATCAACAAATAGTGAAATGGCAATCACTTTTAAACAATTGTTAGTGATAGATTCTTCCTGTAGTGTCATAATCAAGATGACAAAACCAAATTATTTTTAAACATTTTAGGCTGAGGGTTTCTGTTTTATTTACAGTTGTTTAGAAATGATAATAATGGTAAATTTTAAGTACTATTACTGATGATAGTGATGATGATAAAGATGATATATTGTTTACTATGTTCCATGTTCTGTTCTAAGTGCCTCATATATGTAACATTTAATCTTCTTAACAATCTTATTATTTCCATTTTATAGATGAGGAAAATGAGGCATAACAATGTTGAATAAGTCACCCAAGGTCACATACCCAGACGTAAGGATGAAATGTGAATCCAGATATCCAGATTCTAGAATGCATACTCCATTGCACTACATCACGTTGCCTCTCTTATTACTGAAAGCCTCCGAATGTAGTCATGTGTGTCTGTTGTGTTCGATGTCATTTCAAAAATGAACAAGGGCTATTCTAAGGGCATACATTTGGATCTGTTGTTGAAACCACAAGAGGATTTCAGTCTAGGTCCAGTTACTCATTGTACAAAAATCCAATTACTGAGACAACAAAGAATGCTGAAAAAGAAAGGAATTTTTAATAAGTCTTGTTGGGACACCAGGAAAAGCTGCCTCAAATCCAACTTTCCCTGACTAATGGATCACGGGCTTTTAAAGGAGAGGCCATATGCGTTGGGCAAGGTGGTGGTATAACTAACAAGGAGTTTAGTGCATTGGGGGCAAGTTGTAGGAAATAGTGAATCTTGGCATCAGGAAGTATGCCCAGGGGCCTTTGGAATCTCAGCTCCTTTCTCTTGTAGAAAATCCATCATTTCTGGGAAACAACTCAAAAGTTCAAGTAGTTAGTTAAGGGAAAGAATTATAAAAAAAAAAATGTGTATATACAGGGTTCATTGAAATTTGTTCATGGGGCCAGTTACAGACCCCCCATTGTGAGTAATATGTCTTTTCAGTTGGTTACACACTTGTTTAGAGTTTGACAATAAAGACTAAATAAGGATGGTGATAAATTCACATAGGCACCCAAGTAAACTTAAGCATCCACAGAAATGAGGAAGTGCCAATGTTATGCAAGCAAATGTAATTCACCTTGCCTGGATGTATTTTCACATACTGTAATGGAAATAAAAAATAAATATTGTTACTTGCTGGACACCAGCTATAGTTTGACACTTTTCAGTAATGCAGATAAAATTATCACTTTGGCAGAAAAAACAGTCAATATGGTTACAAAATATTCTGGGAAAGTGATAAATAAAAATGTACCTGGATCAATAGAAGTAAACACAAAAGCATGTTTGTGGACCTCAGAATTTCCGAGGAACTAAATATAATTGAATTCTGGCTATTGCTTTTTTGAAATGAAAATGACCATTACTAACAAAAGTATATGATTATTGGAGATAAAACTAAAGTTATTGATGGAACACAGAGTTTGTTGTTACAAGCAGTGGAAGAATGTTAGTGGATTTACAAATCAATAGAAAAGGTCACACCATTCTGCTTCAGATACCAGAAGAATCAGCTTTTCTTTTCTTTTTTGTTTTTTTGTTTTTTTGTTTTTTTCTTCAGTGAAAGTGTTTTCGGTGTTTTGTTGCTGTTGTTTGATGTTGCCATTAATACAAGGAAAAAATTTCCCTCACTCTTTCCCTTTATTTTTTTGGAGTTTAATGTCTTGCTGCATTTACTTTTGTCCTTCCTCAGACATCTAGTACTTAATCCCTCCCACTATCCTTCTCTCTCTCCTGACACTGGCTGGATCTTAAGAAACATCCATCTCTTCATTATCCTTCTCCAATTTTCTTCTTTACTTTAAACAGGTAAGAAAGTAAAAAGCGTGGTCTCCTCGCCCACATACTCTCACCCAATTATTCAGTTTTCATAGTGCAACTATCCATTTTTAAAAGATCTTTGCGTACCCCTCCAGACACATTCTGTACTTGTAAAAATTTATATTCCTATCCTTTTCTAAAAACATAAATAAACTACAATATTCTAGACCTTTCTCTCTTCATTCTTTTTGCTTAGAGATTTGTCTGTGTCTGTTCATATCACATATTATCATGCTTTAATTTTTCTTTTTCACTTATAGTATAATATTATGAATTATTTTAAGTTATATAATATTATACAAGTTATATGTATATATTTATAACATGTAAATACATATTTATTTAATTTTTTTTGAGACAGAGTCTCACTCTATTGCCTGGCTAGAGTGCCGTGGCATCAGCCTATCTCACAGCAACCTCACACTCCTGGGCTCAAGCGATCCTTCTGCCTCAGCCTCCCGAGTAACTGGGACTATAGGCACGTGCCACCATGCCCAGCTAATTTTTTATATATATATTTTTTAGTTGTCCAGCTAATTTCCTTCTATTTTTTTAGTAGAGACGGGATCTCGCTCTTGCTCAGGCTGGTCTCGAACTCTTGAGCTCAAACGATCCTCCTGCCTCAGCTTCCCAGAGTGCTAGGATTATAGGCATGAGCCACCACACCTGGCCAATACATTTATTTATAAGTAAACTAATTAAATAAATTTCCATGAACTTTCAGGTTGGCAATCCGTTCTTGGTTCTTGGTGTGCTCTTGGCCAAAGAATAACCAGACACATCGACAGCAAGGCCAGCACGAAATGAAGTTTATTGAGGAAGAGCAAGATATGTTTATTGAGCAAGAGCAGGATACATTCACCACAGATGCTGAATGAACAACAGGCCCTTGTTATGGTCTGGGATCCTGTTTTATATTGTCTGGATTAGGCCTTCCTTATCACCACTGAACCACTTTGATGGACAGTTAATGACATAATAATTAACCTTAGGTTACTCTAGGTCATTTTCCAAATTTTGTGCTTCAGCTGGGGAATTCTCTCCATTATTTTGCAAATTGGCAGGGCTTTCCTCCTTTGCCAGGTGTGGTAATTGCTGGAGGCACCAAGGCAAGGTACCAGCTTTCCTCCCTAGGAGAGCCCAGGTCCCTCATTATCTACCTAACAAACTCTCTGTTCTACATAATAAAACTATGTGACACAGTATTTCAATGGGCAACTTTCTATCCTTCCCCTTTTCTGCCCAGAGAAGAGAATAATTCTCTTGACTTTTGCATCATAATCATCTTGCTTTCTAAAAAATTTATTTCATACAGTTTTACTCAGAAACTATTTTTCAGTCTTTCTTTTTTAAGCTTTATAATTGGTTTTATTAATATATTATAGGTAGTCTCCTGAGATTTGCTTTTCATCTCAATGTCACATTGATACTTAATAGTTGTCATATATTCACTTTCATTGATGTATGAGATTCTATCAGGTGAATATATACCACAGCTTATTTATGAATTTTTCTGTTAATGGACATAGAATTTTGTTTTTCTATTATGAACAAGACTGCTAAGAAAATTCTTGTACATGACTTCTGGCAAACATATGCAAGAGTTTATATAAAGTAGTTGCCTAGGAGTGGAAGAACTACTGATTTACAGAATATGAGAATATCCAACTTAAAGAGTTAATGTCAAATTATTTTTCCAAAATGGTTGTACAAGTTTACACTCCAACCAGCAATATCAAAATGCCCCTGTTACATCCATGCCAACAGTTGTTACTGCCTAATTTCTTATATTTACATTCATTTCTTTGGTGTACATATGTAGGAGTGGATTTACTGGGTTATAGGGTAGTTGCATATTTAACAGCTATAACCTAACTATTTTCCAAAGCAGTTATTGAGCTTAACCATTGATTATTTTAAATACAAGAGATCTTTATATTCAATGAATATTTTTATACAGATTCCTCCTTGTTTAATGGATAGAATATCTTCTTTTACCTGAGGGACGTAATTTTTTATAATCTATCTTTATTTATTGTTTCTGTTCCTCTGATTCTTTTTGCTTTATTTTTATATAATTACTTATCTATTCATTCTTCATTTATTTTGTGATTGTTTTGTTGAATAGACATAATTTTTCACAAAGTAGATTTTAGAAATGGGAGATTAAGATTGATGTAGACCAAAAACAATCGATTGTTGTTTTCTGTAGGCATTTTATCTGTCACTATTTAAAAAGAAGAGTCAAATCTTCCATTTTCTCTCCTGGAAGCTAATGTTGAAGCTCAGAATTGAAGGCCAAAAGGAAGACCTC
Organism: Cheirogaleus medius; assembly: GCA_008086735.1. Taxonomy (NCBI): domain Eukaryota; kingdom Metazoa; phylum Chordata; class Mammalia; order Primates; family Cheirogaleidae; genus Cheirogaleus; species Cheirogaleus medius. The sequence goes on from VBSM01001927.1 coordinate 15,549,836, forward strand.
AGAAGCAATCACAGAAGTAAAAGTTCTTTTCTGACTTTCCCCTGTCCTCCTGTGTCTCAGTCCAATTCTCCCGTGAGTCCAGCCATGGAAACTAGAATCCCTCTTCTCCAAGATAGGTCATAGAAACCAGAACTATTTTTTGAAAGCCAGCCATAAAAACTAAAAATATTCATGTAAAAAACTGACCATAAAGAAGTTTTCTGACCTACCTTATTTGACTGTAGGTCATAAGACTCCTATTCCAGAAAGGGCTGTGCCTCATATGCAGAAGGAAGGAATGCTGCTCAGAGAGGCAAAAAAGGATCTAAATGGACAGGGCTTGTTGGGTTTCCCCACTCAGTCTATTAGCCTTAGATCATACCCTTTTTGTCCAATCATATTTCTACATGGCTGTCCATATTTTATTGAACCTTAGCATAAAAATGGACAATTTCTCCTATATGTTTGGGTCTTCATTCTGAAGGCTCCCATCTATACACATTAAATAAATTTGTATGCCTTTAATAATATTATTTTCTCTACCTCATGTTAGTGATTTTCAGTGAAACTTCAAAGCTCTTGGTCCCCACACTATAAATCCAGATGCCAGCATTCTATGGAACAAGCAGAGTTTAAGGCGGGCCTGGAGTTGTACATTTACTTAATGCCTTTGTTTCAATTGTATAATCCTTTTCCTCAGCTGTGTCTAATATCTGTGAGTACGGAATCTCCCTGGTTACAAGTCTTTAGGGAGCAAATCTCCCCATTATTCTGAGTTGGAGGAAGGGTAGTCACCTATGTACACAGAATGGAGAGAGAAATTAAGATTCTGTTTTGTAAAAACAGATGTTGTCTGTCCTTTCCTTTGCAAAAGGCCCCACCTACAATCCCTCTTTCCACTTACCAAGTCTTCTGGAGGGAGGATGCATTGTTTTACTGCATTGCAAAGCAGGTTTCAGACTTCTCCTGACTTGTCAATTAATTAAGGCTTGTCCTTCTACTTCCTCTTGAAAGTCTGTTGCTGTCAGAGTCTCTCCCATACCCCTCATCTATGTGAATTGATGTAAACTGATTCACTATGCTCCTTTCCCTGATCTTTCTAGGTGAACCTCCCAACACTGGGACTAAGCATTTATGTGGCTCCTCATTGTATCACTTTATGGAGGCTCGAAACCCACTTTGTTCCTTTCTGAGCAAATTTCTAGCTCTTCAAAAATCCTTCAATTGCATTATTTGGAGTAGTGATTTCTCAAACGTTTTAAACCCATGGATACTGTTGATGAACATAAAAGCATTCTGAATGTTTTATATTATAAGCTCAAGAGCAGAAAGCACGCCCCTCGTTGAGAATCATTATACCTGTATTACCTCTAAGCTACAAAAATTTGATCTTGGTTTTCTATATTTTGCATCATGAAAATAATATTATTAAATAGAATTAGAGTATTTATTTCAAACTATATTAACTCCAGGGGGATGAGACACTCTTTTCAGTAAATAATTAAGAGATCTCCAGATATGCAGGAGGCCTGATCTAGGTTAAAGACAAATTTGTTGTTACTATTACAATAATACACTTAACTCCTAGAATTCAACTTCCCTATCAGTAATTTGAAAAGGCTGTAGTCAGTGGTCTGGGAAACTTTCAGCAGAGTTAAAAAAAAAAAAAAAACTATAATGGGAATATTTAATGATTTTTTGTGTGTGTTAGGAAGTATTTTTGATCTTTAGCCATCTTGATTGAAGAACAACAAAACTTATTTTTTTTTCAATTTAGAAGTCTTTGAACCATTCTTCTGGTTTCTCTGTGTTTATTTATATACTTAAAACAGTTGATGAGCAATAACCTAACTTTCTCTCTTTTCCTTTAACAACTCATTCGTATTTAATATTTTAATCTACTCTGTCTTCTCTAAATTTCTTTCCATTTGTCTTTGTCCTTGTGTTTTAGGGCGAATGACTTCCAGAAATTGTACATGGTATTCCAGACAAAGACATACCTAAACTGTGTAAACTAGGACTTCTGCTTTCCATTAGTGTTCAACCTGATTTGTTTTTCAAGGCATCTCACATTGCAAAATTGTGTCTCAATTATTCCTTTCTGTGGCTATCAAGTGCCTATATTAAATGCATAAACAAGAAAGTTTGTTGTCGTGGGGCTAGGTGATGTTTTTCCCAATCATATAGTAGCATAATACTAAGAAGATTTCCTTTCAAATTATTGTAAATTACTACACCAATAATACTTTATTAATACCTAAGAAATTAAGTTTATTAAGAACGGACCCAGTTGAACAGAGTAATATATGAATATGTCGCACTGCACCAACTAAACCCAATGCAATTGATCCAACAATAAAAGGAATTCCTCAGAAAAACTCATGCCCTGCAGGCAAACTGCTGTTGTATAAGAAAGGAACAATCCAGGGATCTTTCTACACCTGACAAGTCTGCAAATCACCAAATGTTTTGAGACAATTCACTGTACCATACAAGAGAGTGGTCATCTTAATGTCATTAGGGTATTGAGTCTTTGTTCTCCGCAGCACAGATGTAGAATGAAACTAGATCCTTATTTCTCACCATATATATAAATCAAATCATAATGGACTAAAGACTTAAATCTAAGTCCTGAAATACTAAAAGTAAACGTTGGGGAAATGCTTCAGGACATTGGTCTGGGCAAGGACTTTTTTTTTTTTTTTTTT
>VBSM01001927.1:15552622-15570032 GCA_008086735.1 Cheirogaleus medius
AGGGCAATATACGTAACCTTAACATTTGTACCCCCATAATATGCTGAAAATAATTAATTAATTTAAGAAAAAAGAAAAACAGAAAGATAAAAAGCAATTTATGTAACCAAAAAAAAAATGAGTGAAGAATCCGAATAAACATTTCTCAAAAGAAGACATACAAATGGCCAACAGGCATATGAAAAAATGCTCAACATCATTAGTCATCAGAGAAATGCAAATTGAAACCACAATGAGATATCTTTCTTACTCCAGTTAAAATGGCTTTTATCAATAAGACAGACAATAATGAATGCTGGTGAGGATGTAGTGAAAGAGGAACCCTCATACACTTTTGGTGGGAATGTAAATTAGTGCAACCATTATGGAGAACAGAGGGGGGTTCTTCAGAAAATTAAAACTAGAACTACCATATGACCCAGCAATCCCACTGCTGAGTATACATCCAAAGGAGAGGAATTCAGTGTTTTGAAAAGATATCTGCACTCCCATGTTTATTGCAGCACTATTCACACTAGCCAAGATTTGGAATCAACCTAAGTTTCCATTAACAATTTAATGGATAAAGAAATTGGCCACAAAACAGAATGAAATTCTGCCATTTTCAACAACATGGATGGAACCAGAGAACACTATGTTAAGTGAAGTAAGCCAAGCACAGAAAGAGAAATCTCACATGTTCTCATTCATATGTGGGAGCTAAATATTAAAAATAATTGATCTCATGGAGATAGAGAATGGAAAGATGGTTACCAGAAGCTGGGAAAAGTACAAGGTTGTAGGGGTGGGGGTAAAATGGGGATGGTTAATTGGTGCAAAAATGCAGTTAGATAGATAGAATGAACAATATTTGACAACTCAACAAAGTGACTATAATCAAGAATAAGGTAAGATATACCTTAAAATAACTAAAAGAGAGGAATTGGAATGTTCCTATCACAAAGAAATGATAAATGCTTGAGGTGCTGGTACCCAATTACCTTGATTTGATTAACTCACATAGTATGCCTATATCAAAACATCACATGTTATAGCACCTCTTGTATATTCCTGGATACAGCTGGAACCCATTCTACTAAGTGAAGTATCTCAAAAATGGAAAAACAAGCACCACATGTACTCACCAGCAAATTGGTATTAATGGATCAACACCTAAGTGGACATATAAGAATAACATTTGTCAGGTGTTGGGCGGGTGGCAGGGGAGGAGGGGATGGGTATATACAAACATAATGAGTGAGATGTGCAACATTTGGGGGATGGTCATGCTTGAGGCTCTGCCTCGAGGGGGGAGTGGGGCATGGGCAATATACATAACCATAATATTTGTACCCCCATAAAATGCTGAAATAAATAAATAAATAAATAATAATTTAAAAAACCCCAAAAACATCACATGTACTCTAAAGATATACAACTATTATATGATTATAAAATATAATAATAATAAAAAAGAAAAAAGAAATGCTATTGTTAGATGGACTTACTCTTCCAGGGTATATAATAATTTTATATTTGTGATCTAGCTTTACAGCATCTATAGCATGATATTTCCTCAAAAATTATAAATGTCTAATTAATTTTCTAAATCAATTATAATTTTAGATTTTAATGCAAAAGTACCTTTGATTTACTATATTATTCTTGACAATTCATCACTATGCATATTTTACCTATTTTTCTTTTAAAAATATTTGACAACCAGCCTATCAACTTAGAATTTTACATATCACAAAAGAGTAATATTTCAAAAAATACATTCTTCTTCTTGCTGAACCAAAAATATTATTCCAACTTTCAATTGAGAAATTTTGTATATTTAAGTTCAATAGGAATCATTTTTGATTTGTGATATGCTGTCAGTGGAGTAAAATATAAAAGCTGAGTTGATTTCTTTTCATTTATGTTCCAAATACTCTTGTGTTATATATATCAAGTTTTCTCAAAATGTGGCTAGGCCTAAAAGTATTGCTCTTTCAGCCACACTTGAGATGTAAAAAAACAGCTTTCTGAGTTGCAAATTGTTAAAACTCCTAGTATAGTCAGTAAGTCACAGAAATGTTTAGGCAAAGCAAATTCTTTAAAGAAGTCTTAAAAATGACAATGAGTGGCAGCCTGTGAACATACAAACACATATACACACACACAGAAATTTTAACAAATTATATCTTACTATAGTAGGAAAAACTAAAAAAGAACACAAACAAACAAAAATATACACATCTCATCATTTGTTTCCTAATTGGCAAAATCTTTTACTGACCAAAAAAACTCCCTTCCATTCTATAAAAGCATCAAGTTAGCAATTATGATAAGTGATACACGTGCATTTTATTAACTCTTTCTCTTTTGCCTTCAATCTGAACTTTGGAATTTTTTTTTCAGTCATTTGAGAAAACATGGAATTCATGCCCTTCTGAAATATTTCTCATGGGAATTGAGCCATGAGATTAAAAGAAGTGGCAAACTAGGTCTTTTGTTGGGTGCATTTATAATGTCATAACTCTATATAGATTATATAGTCAATAACATTTCCATAATATCTTGATATTCCTTGTAATGGGTTGAATTGTGTCCCTCAAAAAAGTATGTCCAAGTTCTAACCCCCAGGACCTGGGAGTGTGAACTTATTTGGAAAAGGGGTCTTTATAGATGTAATTAAGTTAAGAATCTCAAAATGAAATCATCTTGGATTTAGGATGGGCCCTAAATCTAATATGCAGAGGCCTGACAGCTATGCCAAGAATCACGGGTAGTCACTGGAAGCTAGCAAAGAGGCATAGACTAGATCCTTCCTCAGAGCTTCCAAGAGACACCAGCCCTATGAAAAACTTGATTTTGCACTTCTGTCCTCCAGAACAGTGAGATAATAATTTCTGTTGCTTGAAAGCCACCAAGTCTGCAGTAATTTGGTATGGTAGCCTTAGGAAACTAATATACTTTATTGTCAACACCTCCATGATTTATTTATGTTTCAATATACTAGAAGCAGTATAGAATATGGCAAAGAAAACAGGCTTTGGAGATTATCTATCTAGGTTCAGTCCTTGTTTAATGATTACTAGCCTAACAAATTATCAAATATTGCAAGAAAAAAAACAAAAAACAGTACAAATTTCATTGGCCTTGTATCGAAATTAAACAGAAAATGTTTCTCAGACTGCTCACACTTTTGCAAGCTATATAGTCAACACACAATAAACATTAACAACAACTGTTCCCTAGAGAATGCTGCTGATCATATAGCTACATTATTCATTCTTAACTCAATTTATTATCATCATTTATTTTAACGATTTCCCATTTGAGAGGCCTCCGTTTAGTCTGGGACATTTAATCATTTCTGGTGGTCTTAAAAATGTGGTTTTAGGGTGTAATCGAGAAGTGTGAATTGGATTTTCCTTTTCTTTTATTTTTTATTTTATTTATTTACTTTTTTCTTTTTTCTTTTTTTTTTTTGATAAGAAGTATCTTATCAACCAAGGATTTTCCTTTTCTTAGAAGTCTTTAACATGTAGGTTAATTCTGCTTTGCCTCTAGAATAGCAATACAGTAAAGAAAACAATCACAGGGCTTTCCAGAAAGAATTACAATCTCCAGAGAAACTCAGATTGTTATTAAGTCATATTGGAAAGATTTTTCAGGTCTAAGAGGTCATGTAGTCTTTCCCCATAGAGTCAGCTCAATTAGTTTTTCTCTTTCCAGGACTCACAGAAGCCTGTTCTCATGTCCCCAGACCACATCAGACAATTCCTGTCCTAGAAGACTCTGTAGCTTTATCTTCTCCTTCATAAAATTGGTTTTTGATCAAAATACGATTTTTGAAAGATATTTGGCCTGTCTAGATCTTCACTTCACTTGGGGAGATCTAGAAAAAAATGTATTAGTTTTTGTGGAACAAGTGAAATAATCATATAGAAATAAGTAGCAGAAGCTGAATCTGTCTAAAGTTAAAAAAAGAAGTCTGACCTATTGGTATTGTTAGGTCTGGAGCCAAGAAAGACACGGGAAGCCTCATGTGTAGCAAAATTCTATTTATTTTGAGCATCTGGGTGCAGATGAGTAGAGGCCAAAAAAGACATCCATGAGAGAAAAGGGGAGAGCCTTGGGTTTTATAGAAAGTTTTTCTGGGAGGAGTAAATAAATTCTCTTCCATCAACTGGGAGGGATAAGGAAAGTAAGTTCCTGTTTTGCATTTCATTCCCTCATCTCCCTAGGGTATGGCAAAGGCTACACCTTTGCCTAATACACCCCTAGGAGGGGAGAAGGGTGGGTTTTATAAGAGGTTGGATGAAAGTTTGGGGAGGGTGAATTCTTTAAACCTAACAGGTATAAATTTAGAAGTTGGCATTTATTTGCTATTAAGATCATGAGAATGTGTAAGATCACGTAGGATAGTATGTAGACTACAAGAATTATTCCTAAATACAAATATACAGGGACAGAAAGAGAAAGAGATGCTCTTCAAGAAGGAGGAAAACAGAGGTGTGTCAACGACCAGGAGAGTGTTGTGCCACAGCAATGAAAGGAACTAGAGAGAGAGTAAGCAGCAATGCTCCAGCAGTCAGAATTCATTCAGTGCAGGAGCAGAAAACATCATAGGATTTCAAAGCAGTAAAGTGTTTAAATGAATAATTGGGGGTTTTTACTGTTGTTGCTGATTAAGACAGAGTCTGGCTCTGTTGCCTGGGCTGGAGTGCAGTGACATTATCCTAGCTCGCTGCAAACTCCTGGGCTCAAGTAATCCTCATGCTTCACCCTCCCGAGTAGCTGAGAGCACAGGTGTGCACCTCCATATCTGGCTAATTTTTAAAATTTTTGTAGATACGGGGTCTCACTATGTTTCTCAGGTTGATCTCAAACTTCTGGCTTCAAGTGATCCTCATACCTCGGCTTCCCAAAGTTCTGGGATTACAAGAACATGCCCAGCCCATAATAGGGTTTTTATAAAATTGTTAGATATATTGAAGGTACAGGTTCCAATCTAGGTCCTCTGGTATGATACTCAGAACCAAAAGAGTCAGTACTCTGGAGGCCACCACTATAGCCATAAAGAAAACAAGAAGCTGCTGCTGATTCTCCAAGTTATTCTCTCAACTGTAATTCTGAAGAATAGGTCCTGGACTGAAATCACTCCATGAATTAGAAAATTAGATGAAAAGTCTAAAGCTGATGTTATTTCTTGACAGCAGGATGTTGGACAGTGGGAACTGGAACACAAGTAAAAGCGAGCCCACCAGTTTCCAAATCTCATTTACTGGCAGCCATAGCCTCAGGGCACAGAACTGGTCTCCACTTCACCTTTTCCTAATCTTTCTCAAGTGCATCTCCTGGAGAAACTCATTTCACATAGAAAATCATAGCTGCAAGAGAGCTGGTGAAGTGAAGAGATTTTAGCTTTCCTATCTTTCCAAGTAATAATGTGAAATGGAGTTGAAGAAAGCCAATCTGAAAAATCCATCCACAGTCATCAAAATAATATAATCTTTAAACAAGATAGAAAAATATCAATTGAATCAAAAGTCACTAGCGGCCACAATAAAAATATAATAGTTTCAGTGTCCTGGAGGAAGCAAAAATCATGTTAGTGTGATTTAGGAAAGAGTAGGGAAAACAAAGAAATACAAAGAATAACTGAAGGTTGCTATTGATTAATTTCCATAGAAAGTAGAGGAAAAATATTCAATAGATTTTGGTATAAGAAATAGGAACAGAGGGCTTTTTGATGCTGTTTATTTGTTTAGCAAGAGAATATTTAAGTATATCTGTGCACTGAGGGAAAGTTGCCTATAGAGATAAAAGAGATCAAAGGTAAAATGGGGGGATTATTTAGTCAGCAAGTTCTCTCAAGGAAGTAACAGAAAATTAAGTTAAAGAAACATAAATATTTACCTCAAACAAAAAGAAGAAAAACTCATCTTTAAGTTATATGGAGAAAAGAATAATGAATGTGGAATATATGTTTTTAGGGGTCTATAGGAGAAGTGAGATTGCAACAATGGTCATAGGATTATTTTATTTTTTGTTTTGTTATTTTTCTGTTCCCAATAAGAGTAAAATCATGCAATGAGAATGTGACTGGTGGAAATTGAGGAAGGGGACACAGGAAAGTTATGAATGTTTAATAACTGAGAGTAATCAGAGATAGTACTAACCAAGATTGGTAAAAGTAGTTATGAGATTTGTTGAAGTTCCAATCAAGGGTACTGATCGTGATATTTTCACTTGTGCATTTTGTGTCTCAGTAGCACCTATTCAATAAAGTGTATAAGAAAATAATGTACATCATAGCATTGAATCTGGGTTCATTCTGAATGGATGTGGCAAAATGATAGGTGCTAAGGAATCTAGGGTACTGAGAAAGTTCTTCAGACCCTTGACATGAGATTTAAGAATGCTGGTGAAGAAAGAGAGATCAGGAGGCATCCGATAGATTCTAGAAGTAAGTTAATAAGATCTTGGAAGCTTTGATGAGATAAAATGGAGGAAATCAGGGAGAGGTAGAAAAACAGGAAGTCAGAGAATAAGTAAGTTATGTTTTAAAATTCTTGGCTTGACTAGATATAGCTAGGAAAATTTCTAGGAATTGGTCTTGTGGGGAGGATGCTTTCCTGTGAATGTAAATGACCATGCAAATTTTGGAAGCCAGGAAATTAGAGACTAAGCTATTGGTTAAGGTTTTACAGGTGGATACTAAAGGCCACTCAAATAACGAAAAGATGTAAATCTGAAAAGTGTGATGCAGGTACCAAAATCTGCAATAAATGTACAATATAACCAGAGTAGCTATAGGAAATACAGAAAGAAGAGAGTAGTATAATTCTCAAAGGAGTAGAAGTTTGACATGAAGTAGAAGACTTGTGTGAAAGTGTTGTTGTGAAGAATGTTAACCCTGCTTTCTGACTTCAATGATTTGGGTACATAAATATGATCAGTTATAGTTTTTAAAAATATATTTTAATGTAGCAATTTCAATGAGCATTTAATGCCAAAAATAGGGAAAAATGGAAGCAAAATCTGAGTATAATGTAATAACTAGGTTTATTTTTACTACTATTAACTGCAAATGGCCAAAACTTTTGAAAAACTACTAATACTACTAATGTATGATCATGTAACTGAATCAAATTACTTTTTCTTTGCCATTAAAAATCATTAAACCAAAGATTGCGAAGCCTCAGTAGGACTTCAAAACAGCTTCTATTTGTTCTATTTACAAGTAAGTTTTCCTCTTGATATTTAAGTTTTATATGACTTAAACTGATAGACTTATTCATAGGGCATATCAGCTGTTATTTGCCAAACCCAAACTTTGTTATTTGTTTTTTTTTGTTTGTTTTTTTTTGAGACAGAGTCTCATTCTGTTGCCCAGGCTAGAGTGCCGTGGCATCAGCCTAGCTCACAGCAACCTCAAACTCCTGGACTCAAGCTATCCTCCTGCCTCAGCCTCCTGAGTAGCTGGGACTACAAGCATGCACCACCATGCTCGGCTAATTTTTTCTGTATATTTTTAGTTTTCCAATCAATTTATTTCTATTTTTAGTAGAGACAGGGTCTAGCTCTTGCTCAGGCTGGTTTCGAACTCCTGAGTGATCCTCCCACCTCGGCCTCCCAGAGTGCTAGGATTACAGGTGTGAGCCACCACACCTGGGCTTTGCCAAACTTTTTATCCAAGAAGTTTATAGGTAACTCTCTGAAGATTTTTAATACTCTTAATAAGTCAACAAGCTCTGTAAAAGAAAATGAAAATGTGCATATTAGATTTGGTATACTGTAAACTAAAAGAAAATCTTAAGCCCCCAGCCAACTGAATAGACCTCTCTTAACCAAGGGGACTCTAGAAAATCCTTAAAGTTGAGTTGCTGGCCCCAAGGAAAAGGGAGGTCAGACATGCCTATTTATGCCTCACCTCTTTTAGAGTTATTCTTTGTACCAATAAGACACAAAATCATTAGCAAGCTGAAGGCCATGTAAGAAGACAAAGTTAAACCACACCTGCAGGTCATCAATTTACTTAACAGATCACTTCAGTCTTAGTATATGTCCAGTGGCTTGTCTCTGATTAAGAGACTCCCTTATCACAGCATAAAACACTCCAAGCCTTTAGTTCTTTAACCAACTACAAATGGAAGAATCTTTAAACCCACCTTTAACCTGTAAGCCCTCACTTTGAGATGTCCTGCCTTTTGGGGCTAAATCAATGTATCCATTCCATGTATTGATTTATGATTTTACATGTAATTCCTGTCTACCTGAAATGTATAAAACCAAACTGTAACCCAACCACTTTGAAACCACTTGCTCAAAGCTTCTTGGGTGTGACTCTCTGGGCCATGGTCACTATTTGGCTCAGATTAAGCCTCTTTAAATTATTTCGCAGAATTTGTGTTCTTTTCCATTGACAGCATCAATAAGAGGCAACATTGCAGGGTGAGGAAATCAGACACTCAGGTTTTAAATAACTGGAGACAGTAGTTGTACATTAAATTGTTAACAGCAAGAAGTTTTAACAATTTCATGTTTTATTACAGTCAACTATCAGTTGATTCTTTCCTAACCATGATACATGATACATAAATTAACCATTGTAAATATTATGAAAATTATTTAGTCTGAATAATCTTATAAATCAGATATACCATAAAATTACTTCTTGTGTTGGCAAAGGAAATGTTAAAACAGCTCCTAGTGTCTGGTATTTAACAAGAGTTTTGTTTTGTAGAAACAAAGGGAATATTTCTTTCCTCCCCCAACCCTGCCAAAGGTTTGACAATTTGTCTATAAAACAAACTGATAATAGACAGGAGAAAATAGAGCAACAGGAGAAAAGGCATAAAAATTTATTTACATGCAAATACACAGGAACCACACAAAATGTGAGACTCCAAGGTAGGCTAGATTACTAAAGTTTTCATGTCATACAGAAAGGAATAGAGGCTTGGAGCTCCCAGGGGACAGTGAATAGGTTGTAGGAGGGTAAAGGGAAGAAATATATGATGAGCAAATGTTATCATGTTATGCAGATGAATTCTCCTAGGTAGCATCCCTCAGATGGTACCCTGTAGCAAAAGCTTTTCTGTCAGACCTTGAAAAATGTCAGACCTTTAGTCTCCTTTTCCTTTGAGTTAATCTTTCCTAGATCCTGGTAAGGCAACCTCAGAGAAAGCCTCTGCGTGTGTCCCCTGTTTGCTTTACTAATGTAGATAGATGTAATTTTTTTTTACAAATGGATAGCTTTTCGGAGCCAATCCTGTCTGTACTTTCTCATAATAACCAGCTCAAATTTTTCCAAAGAAGTATATTTAGGGGTGGAATATATTAGTTTCCCACAGTTTCAAAGAATATAAATCAAAATATATATTCTATGGCTGTCTATATAAAAACACACATCATACTATTTCAGGGAAATTATGATTATGCCATATTTCTAATAACAATAATTTTAATAATATTAAATATTTTTCATAGTCTGTTTTGTCAGTCAGTTCCATAGGAAAAAGTAGCATTAACAGTATGAAGTTTCCTAGAATTTGTGATTAATATAATAGTAAATGATAAAGGAAAAATAATGATTCTGATGTGATAAGAAAAATTTTATAATGTTTCTCATGAGTATGACTTCTGGAATGATTATGTGAAAAACTTCTTGGGCATCCAGCAAATAAGGAAATAATAATATTTATTTAAGAATACCTACTAAATCTTGGTTAAAAAAAACAATAGCAGTCTGTGGCACTCCATTCCCATGACCTCCATCAGCTCCACATAACACAAGCTCTATTCCAAGGCAAGTGGAGTCAAGAAAATGGGGCCTCCTTGCCCCCAGCTCCCAGCTGAGGACTATAGACTTTCTCCAGGAGGGACATACCACTACAATTTCTCATCCTTCCCAGCGATGTTGCTGAGGTTGAATTCCAAGCAAGTCTAGTTGAGAGGACAGGGTCTCCCTTCCACCACACAATCCCTATTCAGAAAGCAAAGGCCCTACCCTAGACTTGTCATGCCACATATATTAGATGTTTTCTTGCTCTTTCTCCAGCTCAGAGATATTTCAAAACTGGGAGAGGCAAGCTGAGAAGATAAAAGGATACTACCTTCACCCAGTTTCCTGCTCATAAAGCAGGGGTGACACTCTCAGAGAAGTGGGCCACTGTTACTACCCCAACCTTAGAGCAGAAGTTCAGAGATTTTGACTAGAAGAAAGGCAGGTCATAACAACAGAGAGTGCTGAAGCTCTCCCCAAAGGAGCTGACTTTATGTAAAACAGAATGTGGTAAAATTCAAGCCTAAGGGTATTTTCAAAAATAATGGAGATTTTAAAGGTAAACAATTAAGTGAGAGTAATAAGCTAATCTTAGATCAACAAGCCAACTGTAGGTCAACTAATTAACCAGAGAGAATCAGGAAGAGATACAGCTAAGGGTACTCCTAGGCTCAGAACAACTCTCTAAGACTGGCCTCAGAACTACTCCTGCAAATGGGATCTGAACTTAATGGATCTGACCTTGAAGCAATTTATCCCCCAGGTCATTGTCAAAAACAATAGAACTATCAGCTGGCAATTAGTGAAACTTACCAGCTGTGTGACTAGAGACCAAGGCAGATAGCTTAACAGAGAAATCAAAGAAAGACTCAGTCAATGAGAGCTCTGCTAAAACCATTATCATCTCAGAATGTCTGTGTAGAAACTCAAGGATTTGCCCTCTGAGGAGGGAAATCAGAAGCTTCAAACCGCAGGGGAAATAGACTTCACTACAATAATCCCTCCAGTCACTAAACTAATAAACAAGAAAACATCAATAATACCAACTTTGAAAGAAGGGGGGGCAGTATTCAAAGATACTGAAATATATTATCTAAAATGTTCAGTTTAAACAAATTACAAAACATGCAAAAAAACAATAAAATGTGACCCATACACAGGAGAAAAAGCAAGCCATATAAGCAAACAGCCTGCGAGAGCAATCATATTTCAGATTTAAGACAGAAACTTGAAAGTTGCCATTGTAAATATGTTCAAAGAACTAAATAAAATCATAATTAGAGGAGTAAAGTAAGGTATGATGACAATGTTTCATCAACTAGAGAATATTAATAGATATAAACATTAAAAAACTAATGTGAATTCTAGAGTTGAAAAGTAAAATAACTCAAATTTAAAAATGTATTAGATGGGCTCAATAATACATTTGAATTGGAAGAAGAACCAAGAACTTTTAAAAAGATATAGAATATGCATTTCAAAGAACAGAGAGAAGAAAAGAATTTTTAAAAAATGAATAGAGCTTTAGAGAAATTTAAGATCATTAAGTACCTCCACAACGCATAATAGGAATTCCAGAAGGATAAGAGACAGAAACAATGGAACCATAAAAATTATTCAAAGATATAAAAGCTGAAAACTTCCCAAACTTAATGAAAAGCATTTGTGTATACATTCAAGAAGCTCAATGAACTCGAAGTAGAATAAACACAAACAAACTCGCATACAGTTACCTAACAGTAAAAATGCTAAAAGACAAAGACAGGAAGAAAATCTTGAAAGCAATAAGAGAAAAATAACTTATTATTTACAAAGGAACAACAATAAGATTAACAGCTGAATTATCATCAGAAACATTAGATGCAGTGGGATAACATATTTAAAGTGCTCAAAGAAAAATATCACCATCAAGAATCCTCTATCCAGCAGACCAATATTTCAAAAAGAAAGGTGAGATAAAGACATTATCTGAAATCAAAATTAGAGAATGTGTTGGTAGGAGATTCACCTTACCAACATACTCAAGGAAGTTTTTCAGGTTGAAAACAAATTTAAACATTAATTCCAATCCTCATTGAAAAAGAAAGAGCACTGTGAGCACCGTTAAAGGTGATTATATAATTATAAAAGACCATATCAATGAATATTTTTCTCCTTTCTTCTCTTAACTGATTTTAAAAGCAATTGTATAAAACAATATTTGTATAATTGCTTATATATTACATACACTATAAATATACACCTATAAGTATAAAGGTATTGTATTATGCATATAATATAAATGTAGCATTGTGCCTATAACATATATAAATGTAATATATTTGTCAATAATAGCACAAACAAGGTGGGTGGGAGCAAAGCTATATTGTACTAAGGGGATCAAATTAAGAGAAACAGAAATAATAAATAACAAGATTAATAGAAGAATGCTATAATTATATACTTGTTCTCTTTCTTTTTTCAGTTTTTTTAAAAACCAAAGATTATATAAAGTATTAATTTCAACAATGAATTATTGGATATATTACATATTGGGATGCAAAATGTATAGCAATAATATCACCAAAAGAGGGAAGAAGAAATAGAGTATAGGGAGCAGTATTTCCATGTCTCACTAGAATAATGTTAGCATAAATCTGAAAAGTTTCTGATAAATTAGGCTATTTATAGTAACTACTAAAGCAACTAATAATAAAATAACTCAAAATAATGTATGTAGTGGAAAGAAAGAAGTAAATTTACCCATTTGCATATGGCATAAACCTATACATAGAACGGAAAATCCTTTTTTTTTTTTTTTTTGGGAGACAGAGTCTCACTCTGTTACCAGGGCTAGAGATCTGTGACATCAGCTTAACTCACAGCAACCTCAAACTCCTGGGCTCAAGCAATCCTTCTGCCTCAGCCACCCAAGTAGCTGGGACTACAAGCATGTGCCACCATGCCCAGCTAATTTTTTTCTATATATTTTTAGTTGTCCAATTAATATCTTTCTATTTTTAGTAGAGACGGGGTCTCGCTCTTGCTCAGGCTGGTTTCGAACTCCCGCCCATGAGCGATCCTCCCGCCTTGGCCTCCCAGAGTGCTAAGATTACAGAGTGAGCCACCGTGCCGGCCAGAAAAATCTTTTACATTTACCCAAATACTTACTATTTCTGGCACTCTTTATTCCTTTGTATAGATATATATTTTTATCTGATATAATTTCCTTCCACCTAAAGAACTACGAATGTCATAGTATTGATTTTTCTGGAGATTTTTTTAATTTACCTTTATTTTTAAGGCTTCTTTTTTTTTCTCCTTGGATATAGGTAGGTTTCTTTTTTCTTTCAACACTTTAAATATGCCATCCTATTGTTTTATGGCTTACATCAATTCTGTTGAGAAATCTGGGAAAATTTTTTCTTATCTTTGTTGCCATAAAGTATATACTATTTTTCCTTTGGCTGCTTTTAAAATTTTCTCCTTATCACTAGCATTCAGCAACTCAATTACAGTATATATTGCATGACATTATGGCTACCTTGTTTGAGAATATTGATATTCCTGAATATTTGGGTTTATAACATTTTCAAATTTAGGAAAGATGTCTAAATTTATTTTTTAAATACCTTTTATATTCCAATTATGCATAACTAAAAACTCCTAATATTTCCCTAGATTTCACTTTTTAATGTTTAAATTTTCATTCTGCAATCCAGTTTGGATAGTCTTTATTGTTGCGTGTTCAAGTTCACTGATTTCTTCTGCAGTGTTCAATCTGTTTTAATCCCATCTAGTAAATTTTTATTGAGAAAATAATATTTTAGCACTGCAAGTATTATTTGTTCATAGTTCATATTTTTCTTTTCTCTCTTCTTCGTGTTTCTAGAATCACCTTTCCATGAATGACTTGTACCCAAATCCTTGTGTCAAAATCTACTCTTAGAAAATCTAATCTAATATAATTTTTAAAATAAAAGAAAAAGATTTACACTGGAAGAAGATATTTGCAACACAGGATCAGTAACCAGAACACATTAGTAATTCTGACGACTCAGTAAGAAAGAGAAAAAATATTCAAAAGGAAAATGGGCAAAAGACACTATGTTATTTTGGAATTTAAGTAAGAAACAACCAACAAACAACATATCTAATCTAAATCCTGTGGTGGTATAGGATACAATGTTTTAAATCCAGTGCTGCAATGTTTCTAATTACTTTCTTTCTTGGCCATTAGCTCAACACTTTAGAAGTATATGAGGTTCAGCTATGTAGACTGGCTTTGTAGAAATTATATAGTAGGAAAATTAGTAGAATATTCCTATAATAGAGATATTTTCAAATTGTTAAATAATATAGTCACTTCTAAGTGAAAAATTCCTCCCAAATGCAATGTATATTTTGATAGAAAATAAAATGGTAATTATAAATTGAGTGATAGAAATATATGTTACCCTAATGGAAAGTGAAATAGAGTATTGAGTTGTCAGAATCTTTTCTTTTTACAAATGGTAATAGGCCTTCACTCTGATATAATATCTGCAGAAGTATATTTTCAGTTTTCATTGTGTTGTGCAGCATTTCATATCTTAGCCTTCCTTTGATAGCTAATAACTACCTTCAGTTAATAGTACATTGTCTGATCTTCCAAATAAAGATCATATCTTTTTAGGTCAAAATTTTACACAGAGATTCAATAATTCCAAATAAAGGAAATAATACTATAAAGTTTAAGAAACTTTAACAACTTCTTAATTCCTGAAAACAAATCCCTAAATGCTTTTTCCTAGCACAACTGATACTTGCAATATGCATTACAAAACCACCTTTTTAGGAAAAAATTCCAATACATTTTTAATATTGCATTTATCTTTTCACAGGCAGAGGAAAAGTGTTAATTCCCAGCTTCATCAGGAGAAGATTGTAACTACAATAGAAAAGTAGCCAAGGTCAAATAGCAAGTCTATAAGGAAGCAAAAACTTGTTCTCTAATCTTATGGTATTTAGCAAAATGCTTTTATCAAGGATATTTTGTGTGTTTGTTTTGGGAAGTTGTTGAAGTTTTTTGTTTGTTGTGTTTATTTATATTAGTAGTTTGAAATTCTTATCTTAAAATTTTACACATTACCTCGGTATCTCTAAATCAAAATTGTGTATAGCAATTTCATCTAGCCTATTTTATAGATTACACTGAAGTTATATTAATAGATTTTTGGTGGATTATAGACTATAGTGTTCAATGTGGTTTGTGCCCATCAAAACTCATGTTAAAATTTAATTGTCAGTGTAACAGTCTTGGGAGGTGGGGCTTTTAAAAGCTGATTAGTTCCTTAAAATGAATTAATGTCTTTCTCAGGAGACTGGATTAATTGTCGCAGGAATAGATTAGTTCTCACAGAGTGAGTTGTTATAAAGAAGGTCAGCTTCCTATGTTCTTTCCCTTTCTTTTTTTGCACCTGCCCACTTCCCCTTCCACTTTTCTGCATGGTATGATGCAGCACAAAAATTTCACTGGAAGCCAGCCAGAAGTGGCTGCCTGATCATGAACTTCCCAGACTCTGGGACAATAAGCTAAATAAACCTCTTTTTCTTATAAATTACCCAGTCTCAGATATTCCATTATAGCAGCATAAAACGGAGTAAGACAGAAAATTGATACCAAGAAGTGGGGTTGTTACTAAACAAATGCCTGAAAATGTGGAAGTAGCTTTGGAACTGGGTAATGAATAGAGGTTAGATGAATCTGGAGGAACAAGTTTAAAAAATCCCAGAATGCCATAGATGGAGTATTAAGGTGACTCTGGTGTGGGCTCAGAGACAAGAAGATTAGCAAAAGTCTAGAAATTCTTAGAGATTACTTAAGTGGTCATGACCAGAATACTGCTAGAAATATGGGCAGTCAAGTCCATTCTAATAAGATCTCAAATGGAAATGAGGAATATCTTATAGAGAACTGGAATAAAGGCCATCCTTTTTATGCAGTTGCAAAGAACCTGGATGCATTGTGTTCATGCCCTAGGGCTTTGTGGAAGGCAGAACTTAAGAGTGATGAAGACATTTGTAAGCAAAATATAGAAGGAGCTTTTAACTGAATATAGTAAATTGTGGTAGCAAAGGGAAGCAGAGTATAAAAATTTGGAAAATTTACAGCCTAGCCATGTAAAGAACAAAAATGTGTGTTGGGAAGAAAAATAAGAGTGTAGCTAAGTGACCAGTTACTAAACAAAATAGTACTGATAGAACAGAGGCCTAGAAGGGCCAAATGATTTTGCAGACAGCCAAGGGAACCCTGCCCAGGCTCATCATTCAGGGCTGCCTCAATACTTTGCTCCCTGCATCCTGCCACTTGTTCTCCTCAGCTCCTCCTACTGTGGCTCAAGTGCCTCCAAGTGTGGCTTAACCTGCTGTTCCAAAAAAGGAATGAGCTGTAAACCTTGGCAGCACCACACCATGGCTCAAGCAGGCCCAGACGTGGCTCATGCTGCCACTCTAGAGGGTGCAAGCAGTAAGCTTGTTTGGTGTTCATGTGATGCTAATTCTGTAGGCACACAAAATGCAAGAGCTATGGAGATATGGCTTCCTCTATCTGGATTTCAAAGGATGTCACAGAAAGCTTATGGACTCAGGTACAAACCTGCTGCAGGGCCAAAGTGTCCACGGAGTCTCCACTAGAATGCCTAGTGGAGTCGTGGGAGTGGGGCTGCCACCCTCTAGACACCAGAATTGTACAGTCACCAGCAGCATGCTGCCTGGGAAAGCTGCAGGCATCATTGTGCAACTGCAACGTATGAGAGCAGCCATGTGGGCTGAGCCCAGTGCAGCCATGGTGGCAGGGCTGCCCCAAGCCTTGGGGTCCTAACCCCTACCCTAGTGTGTCCAGGAGGTGGCACTTTGAGCAAAAAATTATTCTGAGGTTTTAAGATGTAATGTTTGCCCTGCTAGGTTTTAGATTTGCTTTGTGACCTTTACTCCTTTCTTTTTTGCCTATCTCTCCCATTTGGAATGGGAAAGTTTACCCTATGCTTGTCCTGTCATTGAATTTTAGAAGTAAATAACTTGTTTTTAATTTTACAGGCTTACAGCTGGAAAGAGTTTGTCTTGATTCTCAGATGAGACTTTGGATTTTGCAGTTTTGAGTTGGTACTAGAATAAGTTACACCTTTTGGGTGGATTGGGATGGAATGATTGTATTTTGCACATGAGAAGGACATGAGTTTTTAGGGGCTAGAAGTTTCAGAAGGCAGACAGTTTTATATATTCGCTTTGTATTTATTATATAAAATATAATTAGTATAATTATAATTACATATTAATATGCATATTTACTTTCACTTCAAAAATAATGGAAAGTTAGTAAGTAGTAACCAGGGTTGCACATCAAATAAATGACAAATGTATACATGTGGATTCATTTATGGAAATAATTTTGTTTTAAATTCAATAGATTTTTTAACTACTTAAAAAATTTTAAATATGGTTATTCAAGTTCAAAAATAAAAAATACAACACTCTAAACATTTATTTTTATACTATATATGTTTTGGAAACTGAAAACATATCTGCTTAGGCTGATAAGCATACTGTATTATTATTTAGAGTTGCACTAACTACAAAATTGTCGGAAGCTGTCCCGGACACGGGGAGAGTTGGGGTACGGCTGCTGCC